>VZSC01009923.1:55246-79655 GCA_013398225.1 Steatornis caripensis | reverse complement strand
CCCCCCCCCCCTCCCCCCCCCAAGCCGTTCCCCTCCTGCGCAGCCCCCAGCCTCGCTTTGCGGTCACTGCTTCCCCTTTGCCTGCCCCCAGGTGTGTTTATGTGGGGGGTGGGGGCGTCCCTGGACCTTGCGTGCTCCGTCTGGCCCAGGGCGAAGGTTTAACACCCTCCCAGGGTGCCCCTCTGGTCTCCACATACCCCCCCCCAGTCTCCCCCTCCTGCTACAGAGCAGAGAACTGGTCCAGAATTGCAGCAGGAAGCCCCCAAAGCTGGTGGACTCGGTCCGTCACGGCAGCAGGAATAGTGTTTTGTGTTAAAGGTGCCCGATAAATGGCGAAATCCTTTGGGGTCCGACCTTGAGGGTCTGCCCCCGTTGTGCAGTGATGCTTCGGCAAGACAGAGCTGCATCTCCTCCAGTCTCCTCTCCTTTCGGAAAGCTGGCCCGGGGAAGCTGCCTGCCCCCGCACCCCAAGGGAGGGAAGAGCCAAGAGCACCCTGTTACGTCCTGTGCTGCCCGGAGGAGCCGGGGAAGGAGCACCGTTGGTTATTGACACCTCTGAGGGCTTCTGCTACCCTGCCTCCGCGTTTCGGGAGGGAAGGGAGCTTGTTTTTTCCTGCCGCTGTGTGAAGCTGGGGAGGGGGGATCATGCCTGCCTTTGGATCACGGCGGCGTTATCTCTGCGAGCCTTGGAGTAAAGCTGCCCAAGCCTGCAGGCAGGGAGATGAAGGTATTTGATGGGATTAGAGGTACTGAGAAGTCAGATGAGCTGAAAGAGGCAGGCAGCTGTGGGAGGCAGTAACGGCATCCCAGCGCAAAAACTCCTTTCTCAGCATCGCCTGTGCCTCTTTGACAGCTCTCTCTGCGGCCGCACTAGCACAGTAACTGCTTTGTACGGGGCCAAGCAGAGGACATCTGCTCTCCCCTCCCTTCTTGCCTAGTCACTCTCTCTTGGTTGAATATGCCCTGGGGCTTTCCAAGTTGTTATTTTAGCAGTGTGCTTCTGTTGCATGGGTTACGGTTCGCTAGATGTGTAGCGAATACACCTTCCCTGTGTCTGCGGTTGACTCTTTTTAAATGCGATTTCTTGTTGCCTGACGGGGGAAAGCGGGGTGCAGAGATTCTCCTGGAAAAGGGGTGGAAACAAAGCTCACATCTCCAATTTCAGAGCCCTTTCTGTCCCTCTGTTAGGGAGTCGACCGAGGGGCTCGGCAGCAGCACTGGTCGCAGGCTGAAGGGGTTTTGTTGCTTGGTGACTGCTTTGTTCTGGACAGCTGAGCTTGGGCGTTGAAACAAAAGTTGCTTAATCCTCTCAAAACTGAGACAGCGCTGCCCGCAGACATTAGGGCTTGAGCAGCTTGCCTGTCTGTGCTCTGCTCTGGGTACTTACCAGTGCTTATAATAGCAAATCACTCTGTGGAGCGAGGGACGTGAGGGGTCTCCGGTGCTGCGCCGTGCGAAGAGCCTTGTTCCTCGGCCGTCTTCACCTGTCGTGCTGCGAGTAACAGAGCTGCGCTGGCGTGGAGCATGATCACGCTCGTCCCCATCTGTGGAGAAACAGCCCCAGGTCATAGTACAGCGAGCCCAGGAGCAGACATCGTCTGCTTNCGCTTTGCGGTCACTGCTTCCCCTTTGCCTGCCCCCAGGTGTGTTTATGTGGGGGGTGGGGGCGTCCCTGGACCTTGCGTGCTCCGTCTGGCCCAGGGCGAAGGTTTAACACCCTCCCAGGGTGCCCCTCTGGTCTCCACATACCCCCCCCCAGTCTCCCCCTCCTGCTACAGAGCAGAGAACTGGTCCAGAATTGCAGCAGGAAGCCCCCAAAGCTGGTGGACTCGGTCCGTCACGGCAGCAGGAATAGTGTTTTGTGTTAAAGGTGCCCGATAAATGGCGAAATCCTTTGGGGTCCGACCTTGAGGGTCTGCCCCCGTTGTGCAGTGATGCTTCGGCAAGACGGAGCTGCATCTCCTCCAGTCTCCTCTCCTTTCGGAAAGCTGGCCCGGGGAAGCTGCCTGCCCCCGCACCCCAAGGGAGGGAAGAGCCAAGAGCACCCTGTTACGTCCTGTGCTGCCCGGAGGAGCCGGGGAAGGAGCACCGTTGGTTATTGACACCTCTGAGGGCTTCTGCTACCCTGCCTCCGCGTTTCGGGAGGGAAGGGAGCTTGTTTTTTCCTGCCGCTGTGTGAAGCTGGGGAGGGGGGATCATGCCTGCCTTTGGATCACGGCGGCGTTATCTCTGCGAGCCTTGGAGTAAAGCTGCCCAAGCCTGCAGGCAGGGAGATGAAGGTATTTGATGGGATTAGAGGTACTGAGAAGTCAGATGAGCTGAAAGAGGCAGGCAGCTGTGGGAGGCAGTAACGGCATCCCAGCGCAAAAACTCCTTTCTCAGCATCGCCTGTGCCTCTTTGACAGCTCTCTCTGCGGCCGCACTAGCACAGTAACTGCTTTGTACGGGGCCAAGCAGAGGACATCTGCTCTCCCCTCCCTTCTTGCCTAGTCACTCTCTCTTGGTTGAATATGCCCTGGGGCTTTCCAAGTTGTTATTTTAGCAGTGTGCTTCTGTTGCATGGGTTACGGTTCGCTAGATGTGTAGCGAATACACCTTCCCTGTGTCTGCGGTTGACTCTTTTTAAATGCGATTTCTTGTTGCCTGACGGGGGAAAGCGGGGTGCAGAGATTCTCCTGGAAAAGGGGTGGAAACAAAGCTCACATCTCCAATTTCAGAGCCCTTTCTGTCCCTCTGTTAGGGAGTCGACCGAGGGGCTCGGCAGCAGCACTGGTCGCAGGCTGAAGGGGTTTTGTTGCTTGGTGACTGCTTTGTTCTGGACAGCTGAGCTTGGGCGTTGAAACAAAAGTTGCTTAATCCTCTCAAAACTGAGACAGCGCTGCCCGCAGACATTAGGGCTTGAGCAGCTTGCCTGTCTGTGCTCTGCTCTGGGTACTTACCAGTGCTTATAATAGCAAATCACTCTGTGGAGCGAGGGACGTGAGGGGTCTCCGGTGCTGCGCCGTGCGAAGAGCCTTGTTCCTCGGCCGTCTTCACCTGTCGTGCTGCGAGTAACAGAGCTGCGCTGGCGTGGAGCATGATCACGCTCGTCCCCATCTGTGGAGAAACAGCCCCAGGTCATAGTACAGCGAGCCCAGGAGCAGACATCGTCTGCTTAGGTGCCTGGTGGCTTGTCACAGCGGTGTCAGTGCTGGAAGGCGTCCTCATCCAAACATCTGGCACACCACGAAGGGCACGCGAGTCATCCAGAGACAGCAAAGCCGTGTTGAATCCAAGCCAAGTTCCCTCTCAGCTTCACTTGTTGGACCAAATGGGATCATGTTCGCGCTGATTTTGATCCCTCCTTAGCTTGGGGTCTTTCTCCGTGCGTTCTTGGTGCTGCTGTTGTAGAAGGCGACCAGGCTTTGGGGCAGCTCGCAGGTTTTCAAAATGTGATTCCTGGACTTCAGAAAAGCAGAGGTTGTGTACAGGGGCTTGTACTGCCGTCTTTGTGCCGAAGACTCTGTGTTCCCAGTGCTACTCTGGTGTTTTCTGGGTGGCTCTTGCTGTTCCAGAGGTCTCTGCAAAGCAGCAGCGCTCCAGCCCACTGCCCTGTGATAATTCCTAGTGCGTAGCGTCGCAGCTGATAGCTGGTTCCGTAGCGATGGTTGGTAACAGTGCATTTTTTAATTTTATTTCGACAGCTGCCCCTTCCTTGCCAGTCACCTCACCTTGGCCATCCCCATCATTGCAGCCATCCTCTTCTTCTTTGTCATCAGCTGCTTGCTCCAGACAAGCTTCAGAGACCCAGGTATCCTGCCCAGAGCCACCCCAAGTGAGGCCGCAGACCTGGAAAAGCGGATCGGTGAGACTTCTATTCCTTCTCCTGTGTTTTGTCCAATGCACGCCTGCGTTTGTGTGTGTGTGTGCGCGCTACACCCGTTTCGGGCTGAGTGAGTCTCTGGAGAAAAGGCCAGAGTATCAGATCGTGAGGCTTGACGGTGTCTTACGAGTCCTGATAAGAAAGGTGGGACAAGCTCCTCTAGCACAACAGGCAGTGCTTCAGAGAGAGGATCTGTAGAGAAGCACAGGTGATTTTCCTTTCTGTTTAGTCGCTTTCCCAGGCAAAGCCCTGTTTCAGTGGGTCAGGGCTGTCCCTGTTCCTGCCCTTGGGACGACGCCTGAGTGCGCCGCGGCCCTGCAGAGCTCAGGGGAGGGGGAGCTTGCAGCGTCTGCGTCCTAACCGTGAGTGCCCTTAGGGACTGTGTACCAGCAGCTGGGGAGCACGAAGTGCCCCTTCAGAATCTCTCTGCCAGGCTCTTGAAGACCAAGCGAGAGTGCCTGTGCCGCTCCGTAACGGTGCGTTAGTTACTTTAAGTGTTGTCTGCCTCAGAGGAATCTGACCCTGTACGTTGTTCTGCAAAATACGGGCGATGAGGACGTAGGATAATTAATTCAGGCGTAAATGCTTTTTAAGATTACGATTTGTCACTGAGCCTGCTGTGCTGCAAGGTTTTCTTTATTGTAATGGTTTGTAACAGTGTGCTAATGTTTGCGCCCATCTAAAAACTGTTATGTCACGCTGTTTTGGTGGGGGCCGGGAAGGTGCATGCATCCAGGACCTGTGGACCTTGTTGGTCTGACCCGTAGTAACAAAAGCTTTAGCAAGCTAACGTGAGACAACTGGGATCTGCCCCACTGTAGCAGTTGCAAGGCAATAATTCTACATCTGACTAAAAAAACAGTTTTAGAATATCCTCAGAGTGGTTATCTGTGTTTCTATTTATAAATGCCCGAAGCAGTAATCTGGCTGCAGACGCTGCCTGATGTGCCAGCTGTTACTGTTAATATAATCCACTTATTATCCTCTTAACATGCTCCCTGTTACATCTCTATTTTCAAAGACTTCCTCGGAGTTGGAAAGGTGCTCTTTCAAGAGTGACTTAAAGGAATAGCCTGCAAAATTACAAATGGGATAGAGGTTTTCCAGCTCACGCTTTTGCTGAGCAGAGAAGCCGTCTCCAGCTGCCAGTCCCCAATAAATAATGAAGGGCCAGCACACACAGGTGTGACTCGCGGAGTCCCTAAAAATCCTTGATTTCAACCTCAAGGAGGAGGAATCCTCTTGCGCTACTGACGTGCGCACGTCACGTTTCAATGAAATCTGCCTGGAGCACTCGAGACCCACTTCGCTGTCCTGCCCCGCTGTGACGGAAACGAGTCCCTTGAGCCTGGCAGTGCCGCTGGCTCCAGCGGCGGGTGGGCAGGTCGTGTGCTGGCCATGGGGGATGCTTCTGCTGAGGTTACGGTGATTTCTGTAACTTGGATGCTTACAGCAGAGGAGGAACCACACGTGCGTTGAGGTTGAGGTGCCTCCTTGTGTTGCCATCCGTTGGATGTGCAGAGATGAGTTGGTGTTGGTGGGCACGTTAACACGGCTGCTTTTATGCTCGCTACTTATAAATTGCTTTGTGTTCTCGAAGCGTTGGGCAGATACCACTTCCTCTTGGCATCCCAGCAGCGTTGCCATTGAACAGACAAGGAAAGGGCGTAAATAAAGCTGCGAGGGGCCGACTGGAGTTCCTGGCTGCCCACCCTGCAACAAATCCTGCAGGCTGAGCTGCCTCTTTGCTTTTGCTTAAAACCAGGAGAGCACATGCCAAACCCTTACCCTGCCAGGGAGCAGCGGGATGATACGGGGGCGTGGGTTTCACCTGCGGCAGTGTGACTGTTCCTCCTTGCCCCTGCAGACAGCATGGGTACCTCGACCTATCGCCCGCCGGCCCGCACGATGGAAGTGGTCATAAACAAGTATGTGGTGAAACTCAAGTACTGCTACACCTGCAAAATGTTCCGCCCTCCACGCACCTCTCACTGCAGCGTCTGCGACAACTGTGTCGGTAAGCCTGGAGAGGGGAGAGGTGCTGGTATCTCTCTGGGTGCGGGGGAGGGACAGACATGTTTTATGTTCCTGGACAGATTGCTTTTGCTTCTTGTAAAGGATTATAAGGTGAGATACTGAGTGGTCTTCCTTCTTCCCGTCAAAAACGAAAGCAACACCAGTGCGGTGGCTCAGGGCGAGGGGGCAGCACGTCCCAGACTCTGTGTCTCTGCTTTCCCTGGTTCTGGGAGGATGGTGCTGTGAAATGCGCTTAAGGCCTCCACCAAGCACGAGGCTTGCTGCAGGCTCCTTGTTGTCTGCGGCCTTGCTGTCACCAGGCTGGTAGAGATGCCGGCGTAGATGCTGGTTGAGCTCTTCTGTGTCCTCCTCCCTAGCCCTCAATGTGGTTGGGCAGGAGGGGATGAACAAAGACCTGAAGAAAAGCCTCTGATGGCTCCGTGTAGGCATGGGGGCAGCTGCAGGGCGGTGGGCAAAGAGGATCCCAGCGCAGCCTGGCTGCACCGGAGCAACTTGAACTGGCAGCAGGGTGGCATGTGCTTTAGGGGCATGCCCGGAGAGTTCACTCCTAGTGCAGCTGCTCCTGGTCATGCACCGTGTGCATGCGGAGACTGTGCTTTATGCTGTCTCCCAGGGCAGCCTGAGGAGCGACCGGCCCGCGAGCAGTCGCAGGACCTCAAAGCTCTGATTAAGAGAAGAAGTTTGGAAGTTGCCAAGCATTATGTGCTTGGGGATAGCCGTGGGTGGCTGTGACTCCTCCTCACGCTGGAACGGCTCGCTGGAAAGCAGCTGTGGCTGGGGCGGTGTTTGAAGAGGAGCCGTCTGGGGGAGCAGGCATGCGCCTGCTTTGTGTGCGGTGGGTTTTGTTTGCAGTAGTGTTCCCCGCAGGACGGTTACCGCAGTCCTGTTAGTCTGAAATGCAGCCCTTTCATTAGAAGGCAGGCAGGAGTGCTTCCAGATACACTGCACCTGCCCTGGTTCCCAGGCAGTTTCTGTGGTTTTAGAGGCCTATCTTTATAACTTTGAAAATTATTTTCTGCCCTGAAGAAGGCAGGGGGAGCTGGTATGCAGAAAGGGAGCAGCGATGCTGTGTGTGCACACCCAGTGCTGCTAGGTACTGGAAAAACTGCCGCACTTTCCCTGCTCTCTTTCAGTTTTAGTAATGGTAGACGTTACCAGTCACGAGGCTGGTGTTTATGCAGGGTTTGGTGAAAGGAATGGTTTGGGCTTTCATGATAAAAAAGGGCATGTGACCAGGCGGCAGCGCTCTGTTGAAACTTCTTGCTAACGTACGGCTGCAGAGGAGTTCTGGTGTCAGGGTGGTGGGTGGAAGCTTGATTTGTAGCCGCTGGTTTTTGGAGGCTCAGCACAGCTCGCTCTGTTACGGGGTGCAAGGCGGCAGGAGTCCTCACCGTGTCCCTTTGTTTCAGAGAGGTTTGATCACCACTGCCCCTGGGTGGGCAACTGCGTGGGGAAGCGCAACTATCGCTACTTCTATGCCTTCATCCTCTCCCTCTCCTTCCTGACAGCCTTCATCTTCGCTTGCGTCGTCACCCACCTCACTCTGCGTAAGTACCGCGAGTACTAGCGGTGATGTGTGTCGTGCTCCTGGCCACGAACAACTTGAGGCAGCACTGGGTCACTGTTCCTGTTGGACAGAGCGTGGGAAGGGTCTGGTTGGTTTACACCAGGCTTTTCAGTGCCGATGGCCTGAATAAACGGGGTCTTAGGCTGCAGGGAACCACCGATCCACCCTGCACCTCGCTGCAGAGAGACCTTGAGGGCTGGTGGCTGGCTTATCCCCTCCAGAGCAAATGAGCTGGTGGGTGCATCTGCTCATAACCTGGAAGGTGATTGCCTGTGAGCCCCAAATCTCCTGGAGCTGTGTCTGTGCGCTGACATTTCTGCAAAGTTACAGCCTGCAGATGTTTCTCAGGCAGCCAGGCAGATCCGTACAGCCCACGGCGGGTGGCTGCGTGCTTGGGAGTGAAGCGTTGGCTGGAGGTGCCAGGCTGCCTGACGGGATGTCATTCCATGTCTCGCTTGCTTTGCAGGCTCTCAGAGAGATGGATTCCTCACCACTCTGAAGACAACACCTGCAAGATATCCTTCTGATGCCACTGGCTGCTCAGACTGTCAAGCAGTGGTGCAGCGACATTAATCGTGTAACAGAGAGGAGCAATGAGCTCTTCGTAGGGTCGCCCTGGTCAACTTACCACAACTTAGTTTAGATCCCTAGCTACCTGGTTGGGGCAGGCAGACGTCTCTTCACCTGTAGACTGATAACATCACCAAACTGGGAAGACCTTTAGTTCACCACCAGGGATGAAGGGTGGGGGACAAACTTGTTTCCCAGTTTGCAAGTTTACATGGAAAGAGAAGCGGCTGGAGCAGGCTGTGCCTTGGCGGATGCCTGCAGAATGGCATGGAGAATAGGAAGCTTGCTGGGGGGTTTTTGTGGCCCAGTGTTTGTGGTCACAGCACGCACCTCCCAAACACAGTCCTCTGCCTCTCCTTGCGGGATGATTTTGTTCCCTGAGACTTCCTTGACTTTTGTTTCACTGTGCTGGAGCTGGTGATTTGTTTCTTCTCAGTCTGGTCTATTTTGGGCCTCTCAGGTTTTCACACTTATTTAGTCGCCTCCAACTTGACGACGAACGAAGATGTAAGTACCTGAATGCTCGTCCTTCTGCAGGGCCCTGCGCCTTCCTAAGCAGGCGTGAGGCTTTCAGGGGATCCTTGGCTGCCAGCCTCAGTGCAGTATCTCGGTAGGGCACACTCCCCGCATTGCCTGCGATCGTCTGCTGCAAAGCAAACGGCCCGTGCCCAAGGCGTTTAGGCTGCAGTTTCAGGTAGCTGAGTCGGGGGAAGGCAGCATGCAGCAGCAGGGGACCGTGCAACACGTGTTGCTTGGCAGTGTCAGGCTGTGGGGGTGATGCGCTGAAATCTTAGAAAGGTCACGTATGTGTTTTTTCCAGTCTGTATGTTGCCTTGCTCAAAATTAGGAGTTCTGAGTTTAAAAAAGGAAGGCTGGCCCCAGAGATTTATTTGGGTGTTAGCCTGGAACATGACTGATCTTAATTCAGCATCCCACATAACCACAGGTTTCCTCTGAGACCCTGGGCAAGTCCCTTTGTCTCTATTGGTTCCTCACATCTAATAGGCAAATAACGCACAGACATCTGATGAGGTTTACCTCAAAGTCTGGGGTGCGTGCAACCTCCGAGGGCCAAATGAGTGCCCTGAGCAGGGCAGGTTGTATGGAAAAGCAGGATCTGTCTGATCCTCAGAAGGAATCAAAATTCACCCTTCTGGCCAGAAGTACCTGTAATCCTTGCTGGAAGCTTCTAGCGCTGCAGAAGTCATGTTTGTGTCCCCCCCTCTTTTTTATTTTTTTTTCCCCTTTACTCTCCACCTTTCTGTTACGTTCAGAGGTGTCGGCAGAACTGCACAAGGCCGTGTAAGGGACACTCATGGAGGTCACCCCCCAGTACTGAGAGCACCGGGTCTGAAGCATGTGGCCCGTTGCCTCTCTGGCTGCGTCGCCCACGTTGCCAGCCTTACGCTGCAACTGGGGAGGAGAGGAAGTAAAAACAAAAGGAGGAAATGTAATGGTAAATGGTTCGCTGCAGCCAGGGGCCTGAGGCCAGGTATAGCATCTGCCCGCTCGTGTGTGCCTACACTTGATGCGACCCCGGTTTCGAAATCAGAGTCCCAGTGACAGCTGCTCAGGGTGGGGACAGATTAAATTGTTTCCTCCGGTTGCAGCATGGCCTGGGAATCCCCTTGCTGTTTGTGCAGCCTGAGGAGCCCAGGAGGGACAGTGAGCTAGAGCCCTGCTCTGATGAGCTTTCAGCCTGGGAGAGCACGAGGGGAGGAGGAGGAGGAGGCTGGCATTGAAGGTGGTGATGCTGGCAAGTTGCCATGCAGCAAGGGGAGGGCACAGCTTTGGAGCTTTCTAGCTGCGAGGTTGAACCCTGGCAGAGGCAGGAGCAGCACGTTGCTGTCTCCTCGCTGCTTTTCTGCAGCTGTGCTGCTTGTTAAAGCAAGGAGAGGGAGGACGTTTGCAGTAAGACAATCCTTCCACCTCTTGAGCGAGGATTTGAACGGAGTCCGTTGTTGTGTCATTATCTGCTATCACATCTTTCCCACCTTAATCTGCGTGCATCCTTTCCCTTTCAGATCAAAGGGTCCTGGTCAAACAAGAGAGGCTCGGAGTTTGCCAATCCCNGAGGAGGAGGAGGCTGGCATTGAAGGTGGTGACGCTGGCAAGTTGCCATGCAGCAAGGGGAGGGCACAGCTTTGGAGCTTTCTAGCTGCGAGGTTGAACCCTGGCAGAGGCAGGAGCAGCACGTTGCTGTCTCCTCGCTGCTTTTCTGCAGCTGTGCTGCTTGTTAAAGCAAGGAGAGGGAGGACGTTTGCAGTAAGACAATCCTTCCACCTCTTGAGCGAGGATTTGAATGGAGTCCGTTGTTGTGTCATTATCTGCTGTCACATCTTTCCCATCTTAATCTGCGTGCATCCTTTCCCTTTCAGATCAAAGGGTCCTGGTCAAACAAGAGAGGCTCGGAGTTTGCCAATCCCTACAGCCATAAAAGTATCCTCACAAACTGCTGTGCGGTGCTCTGTGGACCATTCCATCCCAGGTGAGAGCCTTTGACCTCCACAGCGTTGGGAATTGCATGCTGCTCTGTGAGAGGGGCCTTGGAAAGGACAGATTTATCACGATTCAGGGGAGACTGTCAGCACAGACACCTGCTCCCATGATGATGGGCAAACAGTTTCCCAGTCTGCACAGAGAAAGGCTGGACACATGTCTGAGTAGGAGATACAACTGTTGCTTCTCCTGTGTTTGAGCTTGACAAGTTCGGGTTGCTTGCAATTGTTTCATGGAGCTTGCAGATAAGACACATCCTGCGATTCAGTAAGGGGAGGGTGACGGCACCAAAGGGCTCGGCAGCAGAGGGTAAATTCTGGGGGTGGCTGTACTTAGCACGTAGCTTTTCCTCCTGTACTCTGAGGATCGAGCATCGTGGCGAGCAGCCAGCAGAACCACGCCAGGCAGCGCGGAGACCCTGGGTTTTAGCAACACTTAGGTCACCTGAAATGCTCACTGGGGTGCTGCCTAATGCTCTTATCCGTGCGTTAACCAGAACCGATGCTAAAACATGGGCAAAGGTGGGCAGTTGGCTGCAGGTGCAAGGAAGCTTTGGGCCCGGAGCGCAGTACCTGCAGCGCAGGATTATCGCTGCTTTGTCACAAGAGGGTGCAATTGGGCAGAGTCAGGACCTTGAGGACCTGCAGGCTGGCTTGGAGCTCTCAGCCTGTCCTGGGGCACCCGGGCATCCTTGAGACAAGTTTATTCACTGGATCCAGTTGGGGTTTATGTGGAGCATCTCAGAGGTGCTGCCTCCATGTAACGCAACAGCAGGGGAGGGTGTCTGAGGCTGTGCGTGTCTGGAGCCTAAGTGTGCGTTACACTTACATCTGGCCCTGCTCTCTGAAGTGTGCCCAAGCTTTTTGCTGGGTTCAGAGGTGCCGAAATGCTGGTGCTGCCGTTCAGCAGTGGTGAATCTGCGGGTTCAGGGAGCTGGGCTGTTTGCCGGGAGGTTGTGGGGAGAACAGTGCTTGTACTCCCGGTTCTTTCCTCATTCATGTTGTTTTCCTGTTGTGAAGACTTTTCGCCAGTTCTCATTTGGGTTTGCGGTGACCCGAAGCTTTAACTGCCCAAGGGCTGTTCGGTGGCTTGTGTGATAACTTTGTGGTTTGTCTAACGGGCAGGAAGCCGCATTATCCAGCGCACTCCTGCCGACGCTTTGGTTAGCAGTGCCCGTGAGGCCGAGCCCTCTCTGCGGCTTGTGAGCTGCCGTCTTCGCAGAGTCTTCACCTCCTTAACTCCTTTCCCCTTGCAACCTTCCCTCTCTGTTTTCCAGTCTGATAGACAGAAGAGGATTTATCCAGCCAGATGTCGGGACCCCGTCCAGTCCTAAGAGCGAAATCCCTTCCTTTGGAGCCAAAACTGACACCAGCATGGTAGGAGGTGTTCCCTAGCGGCGCTGTGATGTAGCCCAGTGCCTGCTGTGCCTGCACCTCGCTCCAGCCACTACCTTCCCACCCCGTACCATCTCCCTGGCCTCAGGCAGGACAGCCCTGTGATGCAGAGCTGCCAGAGACTCAGTTGAGCCATATGTTGCCTTTTTTTTTTTAATTAATTTATTTTTTTTTGTTTATTTGTTTCACTGTGATGTGGCCTGTCTGGATTTTTGACTGATAGAGCCCAACAGCAGGCAAAGCAAGACCTTCAGGCTCGTGCAGAAAGCAGGAGGTCCCTGCTGCTTCTGGGAAGCAAATAGATCTGGGGAGCCACCAGACCGCTGAGCCCGGAGCGTCTGCTCCAGGGGGTCGCTGTGTTTCCTGCTGGGAATGATGAGGTGGGCCAAGGGTGGGAGGTGGGGGCTGACAAACGATTCCCACTCTGAGCTGGGCTGTCGCGCCTCGTCTTCTGGGCTGGTGGAGGCGTGAGTTCCCTGGTGTCCCTGTTATCTCCATGAGCACGTCCTGCTCCCCGGTGCTGATGTGGAAGGGCTGTTCTGTGTCTTAATGGCCGGGTTCTCACCTTGGCTGCTGCTGGAGCAGCTTTTCTTTTCCAGAAGCTGCCGTGCCTTGGTCAGTTGGGGCTGTGCACCTGGGAGGACTCTGGCTCCCAGCAGGCGTGGAAGCTAGGTAGATGTCCCAGCTGCTGTTGACCCTATTTTCTGGCTGGTCACAGCGGAGGTGCTGAAGAACTCTTTGTGTTTTGGCCCTGCTGGTCAGTAAGACAATGTTTTGCAGCAAGGACAGAAGTTAGGATGCCCCTCTTTTTAACGGGGAAGAAGAAACATGCAGCGTTCTGTAGCTCTCGTCATGAGGTGGTTGGCAAGGCTACAGCTGTTAAGACTTGGGAACCTTAGCTTGCCAGGAAAGCCTGGTTGTGACCTGTCTGTAGGAGACCAAAAGGCAACAGAAAAATGTGTGAATTCCTGAGGGTCGCGGCCTTCGCAGGCGGAGTTTCACAGAGCAAGCAGTGAGCGGGTGCTGGTCTCTGATAACCTCATGATGCGCTCTTGGTTTGGGTTTCTGGCCGGCAGACGAGAGCAAGGCTGTCCCAAGCACCCTGGGAGCGATGCTGGGTGCCTGGGCGCATCCACGAGCATCGCTCCATGCCTGCAGAGGCATGGGAGAGCCAGGTTGGGCAGCCAGCTCTCCGTCACCGGCACTGGAATGTGCGCAGGGGAGAGCCACAGACCTTGTTAGCAATACTTGAATTGTGTTATTAAAAGCTGCTGGATATTTTTGCACAATTAGTAGATTTTTAAAATTTTTTTCTATGCAGAACGTTTTATATTCGGTGCAGGTAGCGTTGTGCATGTTGGCGCCAGGGCAGAGGCTTGCAGTGTTTTGGTTAGGTTTCTGTGGGTCAGGCGCATGTATTTCAACCTCAGGCAGAGACAGCACATTCCTGGGGGCAGCCCGTCCCCACTGAACTCACCAGCATCATGCTTTGCGTGCTGCAAGCCGCTCTGCCAGCCCGCGCGCGGCTTTGGGGCACGCCGGGGGACGGCAGAGGCACGAGGTTCCCCTGGCCTTACGTTCCTGGCTGGCTGCACAGAGACCTCAGTGCTTGTTTGCTGTGGCCACCAGCTCTACCTTCCCCTCCGCGAAGAGCCGAGGTGGGAGCACGGCAGTGGCTGCTGAATTTCTACTGGATCCCAGCAGACGGCCCTCGGTGCCCAGGGAGGCTCCCGGTGCTGCTGTGCCAGCCGCCCCGGCCCCGCACTTTCGTGCCGTCTCACTGGCCAGGCGCTTCACCTTGTTGTGCCCATGTTGCATCCGGAGTGGCCACCCTGCCCTTCCCCCTGCTTCTCGTGCAGGGATGTCCCCAGCCCCAGCGGGGCCTTCGAGGCGCCTCGATGTTACCTCCTAGGGCAGGCGTGGGGCTGGGACGAGCCGAGCTGTGCGGAGAGGGGCTGGTGCTGGGGAGTGAGGAGCAGTGTGGGGGCTGTTATCAGGGGCCAAACTCCTTCCTGTTTTTATTTAAACCGGTTTCCTTTGTTACTCGACATAATAAAATTATATTTTTAAAGAGTTAATTGCTTGGATCATTATTTTATTCCTTCAAGACAGAAGAGGGCAGCCGTCTCAGTGTTTTAACATCTGTCAGGAGGCAGTTGGACTCTTTATTAGGCCCAGGCCTTGCCTGGAAGGTCTGATATCCCTCGTGGCCCCAGCCAGGTTTCTTAGCAGCAATGGGAGCTGCTGTGTCTTGGTGGAGCAAAGGGATTTCGTTGTCTTATGTCTCCAGGCTGGGCAGGGTCTCATCCGCTTGCCAGAAGCCATCGCCTGAGCGTCCTTTCCCCACCCACCCCGCTCGGTCCAGGGCTGTGCCAGGATCTGTGATCCCCCCTGTCCCACCCAGCCCTCTCCGGCCGTAGCGGCAGATGTTGAGGCGCGTAATCTGTGGTGTCTTCCCCAGGAGGATGCCTGCCAGGACTTTGCCATTTCCTGCACAGCCTGACGGGATTTGCCCCCTCCTTGGACGTTAGCCCTGCTTTCTGAGGGTTAGCTGGTAAGAAAGCGCTTTCTTCTCCCCGTCATCTGTTCGAGCGGCCCGGTCTCATCTCCACTGCATGACCCGCTCTGTCCATGGAGCCCATCACTCTCCAGTCGTGTAGACATCTGCGTGCCCTATCACCCCTGCCATCCCACTGGCGCGAGGGGGGATGAGCCCTGGGTTGTGCCGTCTCGGTGCAGGGCAGCGTGGCGGAAGGGTTGCCCGCAGCCTCGGTGAGGAGAGAGGGGTGGGTTCGCCCAGCTTTGTGCAGGGGCTCGGTATGAGATGGAGCCGCCACGTCTGTGTGGTGCCGGTGTAGTGGGGCTTGGAAAATAGGGTGGCTGGGGGTGGGTGCCAGGCAGAGGCACAGTGAAGCCTGGGGCTTGCTGGCTGGCACCTGGGAAGCCCCGACTGAGGCAGAGATTTAGTGTTTGTAGCGAGCTGTGGCCTGAACAGATCTCTGATCGCAGCTCTGACCCGCTCTGTGGGTCCCGCAATCCCTCTGCTCCCTCCCTCTCTCTTTTCCTATCTGTAACACCAGGTTCCTTCTCTGATGGGGCCGGAGTAAGTTCCTTCCAAAGCATGTTGTGACAAAGCCCTGCTTCACTTGTGGGCTGCGGAGCTGCCCCTCTCCCTCCTATGCGCCCCTGCCCTCTCCCCACAGCACCCCACGAGCTCCTGCCTGCTCGAGCCTCGGCAGCAGCGATGGAGGAAGGCTGCCAGCGCTCTCCTCCATCCCGGACCGTCTCCCCTTTCTGCCACGGAGCCCAGGTGCTCTGCTCTGCGCCCTGCTCCTCCTCGCTTGTGTGTTTCTCGCACTAACCCTCTCTTTCTCTCCCTCCCCTCTCCTCTCCCTCATGCCGGGTCCATCCAGCATTGAGAACCCTGGTGACCTGCAGCCCTCTGCCCCTCACGGAGCACGCTGCGGGGAGCCAAGGCGCTGCGGGCAACACCTGAGATGCCAGCCACGACCACCACGAGTGCCTCTGCTCGCCAGGGCTCCCTCCCGCTGCAAGAGAGGGGGGAAAGCGGCCGTGTGCAAGGAAAAGCTTTTCCAACCCCGCTCCGGGAGCCGGGGCAGCCGCCCCACGGGTTCAAAGCTCAAAGCCATACAGCCATCCCACCCGAGTGCAATAATTGGAGTTCCTGCTGTCTCCTGCCACCGGACGGACTCCCGCAGCCGAGCTGAGGCTGCCAGTGGCTCCCCATAACCACCAGCCTTACCCCCGGCAAAGGTGTCTCCCCTCCCGTAGACGCTGGGAGATAGCAGTTAGCATTCCAGCGGGCTTTCGAAATGAGCAGGCTTCATGCCAGTGCGTTTACAGCTGAGCCGGTGGCGTCGCACGCCTGACCCCACCAGCCCCTCTCCGAGCCGAGTCCGTGCGTCAGAGAACTCTCCTTCACCGACAGAGTTAGTACAAGGTCAGAGTTTACCCTCGCAACCACCCCCCAGCCAGCTCCCCCTTTCCTGTTCCATCTCAGCACGGCTCTAGTTTTAGGGGAAGGGGTTCGAGCCCCGCAGCACCTTGTCCAGCCACCCCTGCAGCCGGCGTTGCCGGAGGCTACAGCACAGGCCAGGTGCTCCAGCACCCAGCACCAGGTCCTCCCGCTGCCGGCGGCCAGGCTGGGAGCTGCGCTGTGGGGCTGTGCAGCCAGGCCTGCCGCCAGCCCCATGCAGAGCCCAGTAGGATTCACCATCTATTTATGCCTTTTACTTTTGTAATAGAATAAAAGTTTCTCCTATTTACTGTACGCCAGGGTCCGGGTGCTGCGCTGCCAGCAAAGGGGAGCTGCTCCCGGCAGCTCGTGCCTGGGCACGCTGAGGCCGTGCGGAGTGAGCGGAGCTGTGGCGAGCTGCACCCCTCAGCCGGGCTGGGAGCCGGGAGCTCCCTAATCTCAGCTGTGGCGTTAGCCATGGCCTCGAGGCGAGTCTCAGCCCCCCGTGGCTCTGCACCCTCAGGTACAGCGGGGAAGGCACGAACCTCGCTGCTGGGGCTGGAGAAGGAGCGATGGGCAATGCCTGTGGGACCCGGGGCGCGCTGAGCGCTCCTTGGCAAAATTTGTCCCCCACTGAAGTGCCGGGAGCCGACAGCGTCCCCGCAGCCTGGGGAGCAGCAGGGCTGGACGGGTGAGGACGGGGTGGGCTGTGAGCATCCTTCCAGCACCGCTGGTAATGGCCGTGAGCATCCTCAGCCGCCTGCCTGCCATCGCGGAGCCGCTCAAATGCCCAGCCCACGTCTGGCCACAGCATCACCAGCTTGGCTCACGGGACAGGAGACGTGCGCTGGCCTGGGCAGTGTCCCGTGGGGCTAGGGCTTAACTGCGCAGCCCTCTCTCCTTTTGGTGCTGCTCTTTGGCATTCGGGGCACCCACGGGTGCTCCGCGGGGCGATGCTGTAGCCGAGCTCACCCGCAGCAGCCTCTGTGCAGCCATCTGGGGCTCTTTGCTTCACCCACCCGCTGAGTTTCACGAAACCGGTAGAGCAGAGTGTTTTAGCAGCCTCCTCTCAGCTCGTTGTAACCAAAATTTGGCAGCAGCTCAGCCCCTTTGGCAGGGGCTGCCGGCAGACGCCTGAGCCGAGGCCGAGCCATCGCACGCCCCGTCCGAGCTTCCCGTCCCGCGGCGGGGGGTTCCTGCCGGGGGCTGGGGCTCTCCCCACAGGGCCCCTTTGGAGCACAGCTGGTACGGGAGGGTTAAAGAGCCCGAACACAGCCAGGCCAGTGCAGGATGGGCCCGAGGTTTTGAAGCCAGGCTGGCAGTGAGCGCTTCTGCAGACCCCAACCCCGTACAGCTTTGCTGCTCGAAGGGGTGCGGACTGCAGCCTAATTCCCTCCCGGGGGTAGCTGCCTCGCTTTTTGTCAAGGGAATGAGGTGGTTTTTAGAGGGCTGGCTACGCTGGGCTGCTCGCTTGGCCCCCGGCCCCTCTGTGGGGGCTTTCGTGCTTGGTTGAAGCCCTCAGAAGCGCTCCATGGGTCTGCCTCCCCCTCCGCACCTCGTCCGCAGGGCAGAGGGTGGGAGTCGGGCAGTGGCCTCCCACGTGGCCGTTCCTTCGGAAAGCGCCTTTTCGTGGGGCGTAACCTGCCCCCGCGGTGGATCGCGCTCACGTGGGGAAGGAGCCCTAGTTGCCGGCGAGGTTCTGCACGTGGTTGGGGGGGGACACGGAGGGGCTCGGTGGAGCTGGATGCCCTCGTGCTGTGAGCCCCTCGACGGGCACGGCTGCCCCAGACCCACCGCATACCCGGGGTCTTGGCCGGGACGGGGTAAGCAGCCCCGAATCCCTCTTGCCAGGGTGGGGAGGGAGCGGTATGCAGGCCGGGAGTGTTTCCCTAAGCTCCACGTGGCTGGGAAAAGCATCCCTGGGTCTCTCTCGGTTTCTCCATCCCCAGCACCCTCCGTCGCCCCGACGCTGGGGGACCCGAGCGAGGCGGGGTGGGGATGACAGGGCCGGGGCACTCCCAGCCGGGGTGGCACCGGGGGCTTTTTGCAGGGATGAGTAAAGGAAGTCACGATGATAAAAAAAAAAACCCCAAACCCCCTTTTTTTGCCTTGGCCCGGTGCCGCCAGGCGGCCGCCCCACCCTGCCCTTCCCGCACGGCTCCCGCACGGCAGATAAGGCCGGGGATTGGCGCAGGCCGCGAGGCCAAGGCTTCGCCAGCGCGGCGAGGAGCCGCCAGCGCCCGGCGTGTGGCAACAAGCTTAAGCAGGTTGAGAGTGAAACTGCAGCGCAACACGAAGCACAGATCCTAATCGGGGCGGCGCGTTTCCACCCGCGGCCCGGCACCGACAGCGAGTTCGTGTAAAAAAAATTCAGAAATTAAGAATTACAAAAGAACCCCCCCCTCCTCCAAACTCTTCAATTGCAGCTTGGGAGATGAGAAGAGTCCCTGGCGCGATGCTGGGATGGAGGTTGTGATGGGGAAACGCAGCCCCGGGCTGGAGGCGAGCGGTGGGGGCGTTGAGCAGGGCTGGGGTCTCCCGGCTGCCGGCCGGGTCCGGGCTCGCACCGACTGCGGCTTCCCCGCTGGGGGAGGTTTTGGGGGGGTCAGGCCGGTCCCGCCAGGCGGCAGCTCAAAGGCAGGGGGCAATCGTGCCCGGCTTCCCCACCTGTGGGAATAAATACCTGCCTGTCAAGCCCTTGCAATTACCCGTGAAGTTAATCACCATATAAAAACGACAGTGATATGATTTTTTTGGGGGGGGAGGAAACCATTTTGATGACCAGACACACCCTGTGGCCCGTTTCTCCGGCGTGGGGGTGGGGGTGGTGAGAGGGAAGAGCCGAACGCTGCTGCGTCCCTGCGTACCCCCCCAAACCGATAACCCACCAGCTGTCGTCCCCCCCTTCCAAGCACTTTCAGCAGCGGAACAGGCGTCCCCTCGGTCCCGGGCGAGCGTTGGCTGCGGCGAGACCCCCGTGCTGCACCCATGGGTGCTGCACCCACCGGCGAGCCCTTGCCGGGGACCCATGGGGAGGGCAGGGCGCTGGCTGCCCCCCCTCGCCCCTTCCCCAGCGCTCGACGCCTGCGGGCAATGATTCATGGCAATTTTCCTTTTAAGGCTGGGCTCGGCGGGGAGGAAGCAGAGGAGGAGGAGGAGGACACTCCTTTGGCCTCGCTGGCTCCTCCTGCTCTCGCTCGAGGCTCCAACGCTCAGCCAAANCAGCTTGGGAGATGAGAAGAGTCCCTGGCGCGATGCTGGGATGGAGGTTGTGATGGGGAAACGCAGCCCCGGGCTGGAGGCGAGCGGTGGGGGCGTTGAGCAGGGCTGGGGTCTCCCGGCTGCCGGCCGGGTCCGGGCTCGCACCGACTGCGGCTTCCCCGCTGGGGGAGGTTTTGGGGGGGTCAGGCCGGTCCCGCCAGGCGGCAGCTCAAAGGCAGGGGGCAATCGTGCCCGGCTTCCCCACCTGTGGGAATAAATACCTGCCTGTCAAGCCCTTGCAATTACCCGTGAAGTTAATCACCATATAAAAACGACAGTGATATGATTTTTTTGGGGGGGGAGGAAACCATTTTGATGACCAGACACACCCTGTGGCCCGTTTCTCCGGCGTGGGGGTGGGGGTGGTGAGAGGGAAGAGCCGAACGCTGCTGCGTCCCTGCGTACCCCCCCAAACCGATAACCCACCAGCTGTCGTCCCCCCCTTCCAAGCACTTTCAGCAGCGGAACAGGCGTCCCCTCGGTCCCGGGCGAGCGTTGGCTGCGGCGAGACCCCCGTGCTGCACCCATGGGTGCTGCACCCACCGGCGAGCCCTTGCCGGGGACCCATGGGGAGGGCAGGGCGCTGGCTGCCCCCCCTCGCCCCTTCCCCAGCGCTCGACGCCTGCGGGCAATGATTCATGGCAATTTTCCTTTTAAGGCTGGGCTCGGCGGGGAGGAAGCAGAGGAGGAGGAGGAGGACACTCCTTTGGCCTCGCTGGCTCCTCCTGCTCTCGCTCGAGGCTCCAACGCTCAGCCAAAAACGAATCCCGGCGGCGGGGCTCGGCAGAGGCTCCGACGGCTCCCGGCCCTGCTCCTCGCCCAAGCGTCTGCGCTGCGCCCGCGTCCCAGCCATGGCAAGAAACCACCAAGTGCAGAAGGCCAAGCTGGCCGAGCAGGCTGAGCGCTACGAGGACATGGCGGACTTCATGAAGGCGGTGGTGGAACACGGGGACGAGTTGTCCAACGAGGAACGCAACCTCCTCTCTGTCGCCTACAAGAACGTGGTGGGGTGCCAGCGCTCGGCGTGGAGGGTCATCTCCAGCATTGAGCACAAAACCGAAGAGGGGGATGACAAAGCGCAGCTGGTGAACGAGTATCGGGAGAAGGTGGAAAGGGAGCTGAATGGCGTCTGCAAGAACGTCCTGGCCTTGCTGGACAAGTATCTCATCAAGAAGGCGAGCGATGCTGAGAGCAAGGTCTTCTACCTGAAGATGAAGGGCGACTACTTCCGATACCTGGCTGAGGTGGCCACCGGGGACGACCGCAAGAAGACGATAGACAACGCCCAGGAAGCCTACCAAGAGGCCATGGACATCAGCAAAAAGGAGATGCAGCCCACGAACCCCATCCGCCTGGGGCTGGCCCTCAACTTCTCCGTCTTCCACTACGAGATCGCCAACGCCCCCGACCAGGCCATCTCCCTGGCCAAGACAACCTTCGACGAGGCCATGGGGGACCTGCACACGCTCAGCGAAGACTCCTACAAGGACAGCACCCTCATCATGCAGCTGCTCAGGGACAACCTCACGCTATGGACAGCCGAGTGCGCCGGAGAAGACGGTGGCGAGGCTGGCGAAGAGCCCAAGAACTGAACGGACCCTGCGGAGCCGGGGACCGGCCCCCACCTGCCCCCCTCCCCATCCAGTCCCTTCAGCATCTCTTCATGGTTTAATTTTTTGGGGTTTGGTGGGGGTTTTTTTTGGGGGGGAGGGATGGGGGAGGAGGGAGGTGTCTTGGCTCCCCCACGGCCCCCTCAGCCTGGATGCCAGGAGCTGGGGGGGCTGCGTGTGGCGGTTGCTGGGTGGCTTCGGCATGGTGCCCCCCTTGCCTTCCCTCTCTTCTGGGGAAGGGGAAAGGAGGGAGGGGGGGGGTCCCTCCATCCCGGAGGGCTGCCAGCCCCTCACTGCCCAACATTTTGAGTGGAGGGGGCCCAGCCTGGCACGCGCTGGCTCCAAACTCCCTGTCCCGGAGGGCTGGAGCCACGATGGGAGGAGGTGAGGGGCCGGGATGGGGCGAGGGGGGGTCTGGGCAGCCCCCCCCATCCAGGAGGAGGGGGGTCGCATATTGCCAAAGCCTCTGTGCGTCTCCAATAAACCGTCTCCTGCATGCCTGCCTCTGGTCTGCCTCGTCTCTCCCCCGCGCACGTGTCCGGGCAGCTCCCGCCGCTGCTGCCGGGCACCCCCTTCGCCTCCCGCCCCACCAGCCAGGGGATTCGGGTCCCCCAGAATCCGCAGCAGCGTTTCGGCTGCTCCCGATCCCCGCTCCCAGCACCGCGATGGGGTCTCGGGGGGCCCAGGGAGCCCCGGCTCTCTGCGGCTGCAAAACCACAGCCTGCGGACGGGCTTCCCGGGCGGGCTCTGCGTCCGCGGGGCGAGGGTTTGGGCAGCCCCGCACGTGTGAGCTGCGGCGATTCCCAGCACTGGCGGCTCCGCAGGGTGCACCGAGATCCCCAGCCCCTTGGTGCAAACCCACGGTGCCCCAAAACTCGTCACCGAGGCCCTTGCGTCCTTGCCCCCCGCCGCCATCCTCCCCAGCTCTCCTCTAGGTCCAAGGTGAGGACGGGTCCCCTAGGGCAGCGTTGGAGCATGGGCAGCGACACAGGGACAGCCCTGGGGTGTCATTAGGGTGGGGACAGCCCTGGCGAGGTCCGGATGCACCGGGGCAGGAGAAAGCTCAGCATTTCTGGCCCTGGCACGCGGCCACAGCGAAGGGCGCAGCTCGCCGAGCGCGGCCCCCCCCCGCCCCCCCTTCGCCGCCGCCAGCACGAGTTTCGACATGAAAAATAATTACAATAAAATACAGTCACGGCACCCTGGGCTATGAGCTCATCAGATCAAGCGCAGCAGGGCTGGGCAGGAGCCGGCCTTTGATGGGAAACACCGGGAAGCCAGGAGGAAACAGCGCCGTGACTCAGGACGTGCCGCCCCGGTTCAGTGGGGTCCCCAACGGGGGACGGGGGGGACGTGGCAGCCCCGAGTCCTGGTATCACCAAAATCTGGCTCCCAGAGCTCCTGGGCTGTGGGGAAACTGAGGCACAGCTGGAGAAGCAACACTCCCCCCCTCCCCAACCCCTCCCCGTTGCAGGGCACCCGGTGCAGAGCCCAGGGGCTGCTGCTCCCTGCGCAGGGACCGGCCTGGGATGCAACGAGGTTTGCGAGGGCTCTGCCGTGGGAAAGCGCTGGCTGCTGTGGGAGGTTGAGCTGGGCAAACCAGAACCTGTTCACCCGGGATGCGACGCGTCACCTGGAGCAGAGCCAGGCACAGAGCCCAGCCGAGGGGATTAACCTCTGCAAGCCCCCCCAGCCCCTCACCCACCCTCTCAGCTCCCTCCTAATCCCTGCCGCAGCATCTTATAGGAGCCAAGAAGCAAACGTGGGTGCTGCCTCGGCCCTGCTGAGGACCGGGTCAGCGGCCCCGGCAGGTTGTAATTTGCTCGGCAGGTCCCGGCTGAGCTGGGGGTGCCCCCGGCGGTGTTGGGGAGCCCAGCGAGGGGCCCTGACGCTTGGCCTCCGCCCGGCCCCGAGTGCTCCCAGCCTGGGAACCAGCCCCAGACCTGTAATTAGCCAAACCGGGGCTGGTCGACGTGAAAAACGAGCCGAGGGCGCTCGCTGGCCCTTGACCCAGCAGTCTGGGGACACGAGCAGCCCGGGCTGGTTAAACTGGGAGGGGGCAAGGTGCCCGGGGACAGGGGTAAGCAGGGGTGGCCATCTGTCCCTGCGCTTCCTGGGGTCTGTGGGTGGCGGGAGGACGATGGGGCTCCCCACCGGCCTCCCAGGAGGTAACCGATTTCGCCAGCTCCCAAAATTGCAGCGTGGCTCCCCGGCCTCCCAGCCGGTCCGGCAGCTTTTCGGGGCTGGGAGGGAGGTCCCCAGCCCCCACAACACCTTCCGTGAGGAGGTTGTGCTGCTGGGGAGAGTGGGGTGTTCCCTGGGGTCCTCCTGGCCCCCCCATTCACTCAGGTGGGACCCAGACAGAGGGGACCAGGGAGACATCGAGACCCCGATCCCCATCCTTGTGCCCTGGCTGGGACACGCAGGAGGACGCTCTCAGCATCCCAGGCACCGTGCAGGAAGGGGCGCACTGCAAAGCTCTCACATATACGTGCTTTAGCATCTTTAACACCAGTGGAGCAAAGGGACACGGGTGCCCTAGGCATGGGGAGCACCCCCCACCCAGGAGCCACCCTCCCAGACACGTACAGCACAGTGCACAGGGGCTGCCCCCACTGTGGCTACCAGCCAGGGGGTTAAGGCTACTGAAATAGGTCTCTGTGGGCAAGTTGGGGGGTGGGAGGGCTGCTGCCCCTGGTCACACTGCCTGCAAAAGGCTCCGCACATCCCGAGCAGGGCTGGAGGGCTACAGGACCCACAGCCGGGCTTGTCCCTTGTCCCCGGCTCGCACAACCTCCCCGCAGGGCTTTGTGCCCAGGGCAAGGGCTGGCCGGCTCCTGGCTGCCCAGCAGGGCCAGCTGAGGCTCAGCCACCAGCGGCACCTCCCTGGTGTCCCGGCCCCAGCACCCAAGGGAGATGGCGCTGGGTGGCTGTCACTGCTGGCCCCGGGGCAGCACCGGGGTGTGCCAGGCTGGCCGTGGGTGCCTGGTTGGCAGTGGGGGTGGGGGTGTGTGTTGGTATTTGGAGAAGGTTTTCATACCCCCTCAGAGAGCACCACTTGATGGGGAAGCTCGCACCCTTAGAGCAGGAGCCGGCAGCCCCCCCACCCATTCCTGGTGCAGATGCTGTGGGGTCACACTGGCCCCATCCTCTGCATTTCAGCCCATCATCTCGTCCCGCAGTCCTGGCGAGGCTCTGGGCATGGGGCCGAGCCCTGCCCCATACTGCACTGGCTGGGGGCTGCCGAAAACACTCGGCGTGTCACCCCGGTACCCACACTTGATCTGGCTGCAAGGCAGGGGTTGGGGCTGGAAGCGATGGAGCGGACACAGCAAAGCCCAGCTCAGTGGCTGCAGCCAAAGCCCAAACCCCTCCACCCCCAAAACCATGACCTGCCGCGTTCAGTCTCGCACAGGAGGTCCCGCGTGCGGTCGGGGTGGGCTCAGCCTCTCCTGACACTGGGCTTCGAGGGGCCGGGGCAGGTAGGACCAGCTCGGCAGAAAGCCTTGCCCCCCGCCCCGGGATGTGCCTCAATTGGGGTGACTAATCCTGGCCCTTCGCCCCAGCTCATTGCTCAACGGCAGTGACAGGAGCCAACGTGTCACCTCCCTCAGCGCCAGGAGCCTTGGCGAG
>VZSC01009923.1:42173-55084 GCA_013398225.1 Steatornis caripensis | reverse complement strand
TGGGGACATGTGGGTGCAGGAGCCGGCTGGGTTTCGCGCCTGAGCTCCCCGGCCATCCCTGTCCGCTGCAGAGCCATTTTCTACTTCGCCCAGACCAGGAGCAGCGGGGTCTCAGCTCTGCTGAGCTGCAGGTCCCAATTCAACCGCTGCTTTCCAAACCCGGGCTGCAAAGAGCACCTCGGTGCAAAAACGCTGCACTTTCCAGGCTGTGGCTCTTTTAGACCTCAGCATTTCTTGGCTCGGTCACGGCAGACGCTCCCTGAGCCGAGAGGTTTCTGTCACCTTTGATTTCCATTTTCTCCAGCACCAGCACAGTGTGGCAAGGCTGAGGCTGCAGATACCGCCCAGGTATTAAAATAAAAAAGCCAAACGGCCACAAAAGCTTTGATGGCTCTTGTATAACTCCAGCTTGACCTGACAATACCCTTTTAAGCCACTGGATCTCTCAAAGCCATGAAAAAGCCGCCGTAACATTCACATTTTCACAATCACATCTTCCGTCCCTTTACAGCAACTATGGGGCTCAAAGACGGCCGGGACAAGTCCCAAGAACGCAAGGCGAGGATGGCGTTTCAGCTCCGGTTATGGTTAGATCGGCTTCCAGCCCTTCAGCCCCTGATAGCTCTGAAACGCAGCCACCGGGTTTCAGCCTGGAATATCCAGGGAAGTGCCCGAGCTCTCGGGAAAGGAGCTCAAGCGCTGACGGCAGACAGGGATTTGATTTTTACGTTTGAAGTGTCAGTGTAGTCTTTCATTGTGAACTGATCTGCTTAAAGCACAAGCGTGCATGCACATAGAAGCATGCGGCTTCACCTTCCTTCTCTCCCTGAGCTCATCCTCATCTCCAAATCCCGGCCGCAAAGTTGTGAGATGCAGGAAAATTTCGTTTTAATTCCCCACCAAGCGACAGTCCCTGCTAAGCAAGGCCCCACTCGCACTGAGATTCACCGAGCCGGTGGTCTGCAATCACTGTGCTAAGGGCCGAAGGGAGAACGAGCTGTCTTATTTTATGCAAGGTCTTGGGCAAGAGGCAATGCTGAGTCCGCAGCTGGGAGCAGGGAGTCTCACCCGCTCCCATCCTACGCGTGGCTGCACGAGCTGCCGGGAGGCACACGGAGGGCCGCTCGGTGCAGACGCCTGCCTTTCCATCGCCCCAACCCTCCCGATTCACCGTGAGGACAGACCCAAGCTGCTGTGTGCAGTAGGGTGCAGAGTAGGCAGCATGTGAGGCTGGGTGCCGCGGGGGGCTGGAGAGAGGGAATTACCTGGGAAGGAGGGGAAGTCCCAGGATTTGGGACCTGGAGAAGGCACTGGAGAAAGTAAGCCCAGAAAAATGAAGGTGGATGAGGTCAGACAAGCCAGCTGCTGAGAAAGGCCCTACATGCAGATGATGTGCTCCAACCTCCCGCTGAGTCACACAGGGTCTTTCTTAATCAAAAGCCTACAAAAGCCGAGCTTGCAGTTCACGCGTCGCGGCCAGCGCGCTGTGTGCACAGCACCCGCCAGCCTTCAGCCCCTGGATAAGCACGCACCAGGAGTGACCTGCTTCCCCGTCCCACAGTCGCTCTCCCTCACTCCCTCCAGCAAACGCTTTGTCTGTTCTCGGGCAGATCACAGAGGAACACGACGTCGCAAACACGGAGCCTTTCTGCAAAGCACACACCGCAGCAGCTGCCGTGACGTTCCCACCAGAGGCTTTTTAGCCTCAGGCTTTGTAGCACTCTTGGTTTTATTTATTCAGGTTCAGCAAACTCACAAGATGAAAGTGAGACGACAGAGTGTTTTATTAAGAAAGAGTCCATCATTATTTAAAAAAAAAGAAAAGAAAAACAACCATCTTTCTGCCCTCCTTAAGACAGATTGGAGGCTTCTCAGCCTGGATTCTCCTCAGAGCACGAGGCCCAGGTCCCATGCAGTAAACCCAGAGCTTTTGTCTCAAGTCTCACAGCAGAACAGACAGCTCAGCCTGATTCTTCTTTCTCTGGCTCTATCTTGGTCATGATGGGGAGGAGGAGACTTGGCAAAGGTCAGTCTCCTTTATCTTGCTTCTCTTCTCTTGCTAACCACGCCTTCACCTGGCTAAATCACTCTTGTTCCTAAGGAAAGGCCAGCTTGCCTTGCACTTGGCCATTGCAAGAGGTCAAACCCTTACAGAGAGGGAGTCCAGCAGCCAGCCCCCTGCCTGGAAAGGCTTTCGCTTGGGCTGAGTCACTCGATGCAGAGAGCCCTTAAACTCCTGGCAGGGAAAGGAGAGGTGTCAAAACAGAGAGCAGCTGTGGCAGAGGTGGGTGTGTTACAGATCCATCACTTCTTCTTCCACGGCTTTGTCCTGAGATTGCACATACTTCTCCTGCACGGCAAGCGTGCTGATAACGCAGCAATTAAGGAAAACAAGGGGCTGGGCTCAAACACTCCCTTCTGCAAGGAGCTCTTAACGTTCTCAGCGAGGAACCAGCCCCACATTAGCCTGAAGGCTGGCAGGAAGGCGGCAGTACTGGCAGCAGCACGCATCACCTGAGTTATTCCTGGCTCTGGCTGATCCCAGGCCCAACAAGTACAGGAGAATCAATTGTGCGGTTTGGACGAGGTGGAATGAACCAGTCCAAGGGAGTGTGAGAGAGGAGAGTTGTCAAAAGATTCCTCCCACATTCACAGTATCAATTAGCAACAAATGTGGCGGCTTTGGTCTGCTAAGGCCTGGGCTGAGCCCTACCAGCTCCCTACAAGCGTTTCATCGAACAGCACCAGATGGTGTTAGTAACACCCTGGGCCTGCGAACTGCCAGCCTCACCTCCAGCCTCTCTTCCCCAAGGCAGGAGAAATTAAAACTCAACACCACAGAGGATCGGTGGAGAAGGATACGAAGTAAAGTGGAAATCGGCTCCCACTGCTGCCGACATCAGAGCTTCCAGGCTCCTGTGCTCCTGGTCTCCAAAGGAATAGCCGTTGGCTTTGTCCACCGCCTGCATCACCCGCCGCATGCTCTCCTTATCCTGAAAGGGAGGGAGATGACGCACGGGGAATCTGGTCCTTACCTGGCGGCAAGAGCTCGCGGTGGGCTTCACCATGGATTTTCTCCAAGGTTCTGGGTCACCCCTGCAGCGCCCAACGCCCACAGGATGCTGCCGGCCTCCCCGAGCCCCGAGGGGCCCCAGGACAAACAGCGGTACTCGCTGCGGAGCCCCAGTACATCACAGGCTGACACCCTCCACCCTCGCACTCCCTTTCATCACCTCTTGTCTCAGCCCGTTTGCCTTTGCCGACGCTTCTACAAACTAACAGATCAACGTTTTCAGCCTTCCCTCCCAAATGCATTCCTCTCAGTCTTCTCATTATTTTTGTGCTCCCTGATTTAACAATGTTTTAGGTAATACTTTGCTCAGATTTGAAATACAGGCACAGAAGAGCTGAACGAAGGGGGAGCCTTAATCCCCCACCGCAGGACACGAGGCTCATGCAGCCCCAGCCTCATTAGCCTTTTCCTCTCCTTTAGCTGTCGCAGATCATTTACAAGCCTGCGTGTGTTTCGTTGCCCTCCCCCATCCCCGAGTCTCTTCGCAGCTAGGGTTTGCAGCCCTCACGGCTCTAAGCAGACGTCACCTTGCTGCTACCAAACATGCCGACTACATATCCAACGCTCCCTGTTCTCTCCTCCTGCTGCATCACCTGGACGTTGAGCGGAACGAAGGACACCAGGCTGTAGTCCTCGATCACCTCCACCAGCTTCTCATTGAGGCGGCGGTAATTTCTGAAGAAGGGGTCAGAAGCTAAATGGTCAACCAAGTACGAGAGGTCCAGGACCTCCGTGTAATAATCCAGGTTGAAAGCTGCAGGGAAACACCAAGAAGCTCTGAAGGCAATTTGTAAATTGAAAAACACAGTGAGATCTACACCGGTTCCCTGCCCATCTCCCAGCAACACACCCAAATGGCTGATTTGCACCTGACACAGCCCAATTCGCCCTGTCTCCCTCTCTCGTAAAGGCTCTTACCCAGCTTGCCGTATTGCTCGATCAGGTCCATCTTGGAGAGGACGTTGACGTGGGGCAGTTCCACGTGCAGCATGGTGGAGAGCGAGGTGCAGAGAACAGAGATGAACTTGCCAGGGTCCGTGCAGTAGTGAGAATCCACCAAATGCACCGCAGCCAGCTGGGGAGCAAAGGCACAAAGGGACAGCACAAGGTCACACCCGCAATGAGTCCCTCTGCACTTTTTTTTTATGTTTGGGACAGTCCGGGAAGCGGCTATCAGGTGACCTGTTCAGGCCTGACCAGAACCACACAGACACTCACGTCGGGAAAGTTACCACCTACCTTCTAGCTCCTGCATAAAAAACATCCTCGTATAGGAGTGCGCACATACGTATACAGGTACGGATCGCCACATTCGCACCCACGGACCGCCTGGGGATTCAGGACCTGGGGTGCTGGTGCACAGAAAGGACTGTGGGGAGGCTTACAGAGGTGCTGAGCTCCACCAGCAGTACCGAAAGACACTTAAACCTGCAACTGCTCTCCCTTTTCTCAGGGCTTCTTTCTTTGCAGGTGAAGTTTCCACGCTTGTCTGAGCCCTGCAGGTTTTTTGGGGTGGGAGCCGGGGCGAACTTTCCTCCTGAGCAACGCGACTGCCTCCACATTTCCACCTTCCCCACAGGAATGCTCGGCACAGCGTACGCTCAGGAGAGGTGACTGCAGCACACCCCGCTCCGCCAGGACAGCCAATTGTCACGCGGTTTGAAATAATAATTAATAATTAAATTAATGAGCAGCTTGATTCCCTGTGTTTTGTGCAGCTGTAATAATGTGGTCCGAGATCTCTGTTAAATCAACGCCTGTTACACAATGTTACTCAAAGCCAGGGCTCTGCAGTCGAGTGTGGTTGAGTCACAGCTATGCTTCTGCAGCAAAAAAAGCCAGTGTAAAGCTCACGGGCAGGTGTAAGCACTCGAGCGAGCATCAAAACAGACGTGTAACTATCTTTTTTTAGCAACTACAATTCCACATACATTTATTTGAATAAAAATAGCCTCTGCTGTGCAGATTCCCAGTGACATTCTCAAGCAAATGAACTTGCCCTTCTTGCTCACACCATACATGGTTTGCACATTCATGGTTTGGCCCAAATGCAAACCAAGCGCAACGTAAGCAAGTTAGCTTGGTTATGGGACTCTTCTCACCTGTGCTCCCTCATTTGCATCTTCCATTGTGCAAGAAATCACAGAGCACGTACTACAGTGTGCAGAGCGATTCGGCTTGGCCGCAGGAGTGCCACACAGGGCCTGAGATGACGCCTGAATTTCTCACGGTGCAGCGCAAAGGGTCCCCGCTTGCCCAGTGCACACCTCTACCTCCCCGCTTCGAAATACAGCGCCCACTTGGATAAAACACACAAGGTCTGTGGAGACAACCCCGGAGCACTGCAAGAGCACGTGAGGAAGGAATCCATGCTTCTGTCCACGATAATCCCACTGCATTAAATGCCCTGAACAAGCCACTCTTTTGCCAGCCCCTCAGAGCACAAAATGGGACAAAATTCCCCTCCTTCTGTGACAAAGCCATTTCACACGAAAGGCCAAACAGGTTAGAGAAGAAAACAGTCATTAGTACCCACAATCAAAAGCTCCGACGACGCGTCGCGCAGCTTCCGAGGCCCTTGCACACGCACGCTGGGTGCCAGGCATGGATCCCAGCTCCCTGCAGAGCCCCAAACCTACCCTGAAATTCCACTTGGCCAGCTGCGCGAAGACGTTCTTCAGGGCGTCGTGGTGGGTGTAGAGCTCCACCTGCCCTGGGCAGTCGAACAAGTAGTAGTGACCCCTGAATGCAGACAGCTTCTCCTGCAGCCAGTCAAAGTTGGCCTCCAGGTACTCCATGCAGTAGATCAACCCCCCATTGGGCCCCAGCTTCAAGTTCTCCATGACGTCGGGCAGGGTGATGAGCTCGGCAATGTCCACGGCACACTGGTAGGGCATCACCTCGTTGGCGGGGTCCAGGTTCACCACCGACACCTTGCGCCCGATCCTGCCCATGAACTCCTGCATGCCGTGGCAGTACGTCGTCTTCCCGGAGCCTGGAGGCCCGATAACCACCTGGCCAAAGGCCAGTGAGCTCCCCTTGCTGCCCTCAGACATGTCGGCTCATTTCCTTTTCCTTCTGTTGACTGAGAAAGGAGAAGCTCCCATTTACCATTTTATTTGCATTTATACGAACGCGACCTGCTGGAATTCACACCCGGGGAGCGTGTGGGGAAGAAGGGAAAGTGCCACTGTGAGACTGCTGCCTCCCGTCACTCCTTGCACAGCTCAGCCACGTGCCGGGGTGCACGTTACCCTGGTATCCCCCAGCTGGTGATGCTGCGGCTGAACACAGGCACACACCCCACCAGACCCCCGGGGTTGTGCCTGCGGGACCCAGACCCCGACTCCTGCCTGCGTGCGGGGTGAGTTTTATCTTAGTTGGGTTCTTCCCGACACGGCAGCGCCCACGCGCTCCCTCCCNCACCCCGGGACGCCCCCCCACCCCCGCCCCAGGCCCCGCTAGGCCGCTCACCGCCCGCCGCCATCGGTTCCCCCCGCCGCTGGGTCCGGGTCCCCGCAGGCCCCCGAGCGCTGCGTTCCGGGGGAGGAAAGGGGCAGCCGGCACTACGTCGCCCCCTGGCGGCCGGAGGCTCACGCNAGCGTGTGGGGAAGAAGGGAAAGTGCCACTGTGAGACTGCTGCCTCCCGTCACTCCTTGCACAGCTCAGCCACGTGCCGGGGTGCACGTTACCCTGGTATCCCCCAGCTGGTGATGCTGCGGCTGAACACAGGCACACACCCCACCAGACCCCCGGGGTTGTGCCTGCGGGACCCAGACCCCGACTCCTGCCTGCGTGCGGGGTGAGTTTTATCTTAGTTGGGTTCTTCCCGACACGGCAGCGCCCACGCGCTCCCTCCCTCGCCCCAGCATTTCCCCATGTCTTCCCCTGTTTCTCCATACCCCCACATCCCTTTTGTCCTTCGCGTCCCCTCTCCTCGCCCCGTAACCCCCCCGTATCCCCGCTCTCCGCCCATCCTCCCTTCTCCCCACACCGGCCTGCCCCCTCCCACGCGCTCGTTCCCCCACCCTTAGCCCTTCTCCCACCACATCCTCTCTCCCGCAACGCCCCACGTCTCCCATGTCCCCTCTTCCCACACCCCCTCTTTGCCTGCATCCCCTCTTCTCCCCCCANCGGAATCGGGGTCCGGATCCCGGGTTCGAGTCCCGGCCCCGACGCTTGTACCTCCAGCACACCCCAGCTCCCTCGGAAAAGGGGAAATTCCTCCCTGCCTCACCCCGCAACACAGCGACAGCCTTAACAAAGGTGCACGGGGCCACGCTGGAGCCTGCCAGCACAGAATTCACCAATTCCCATTTAACCCGCAGCCAGCACCGGGTCACTGGGACGAAGGCTATCCCAGCAGAGTGCCTGCGTCAGGAAAACGGGGCAGAGCACGTCGCGGAGAGCTGTGGAAGGAAGCACCCGCTACACCCGACCGCAGGGAAACGCCTCCCATAGAATTCATCCGGAGGCTGCCAGGACGGAGTCTTTCATCCCAACGAGTTTCTCCCAGGAGCGTGGGATCGTCACACGCCCAAGCAACGCGAAGCTGCGGGCCAGCAGCGAGCTTTCTTCAGGACAGTTACCGCATCACGGCTGGCCCTGTCTGTACTTGTCCTTCCCTAGGTCTCAAGCAGCTGTGAACTACGAGTTCTGGTTTTTTTAGGCTGACCTAGCACACAAGTTTGGTTGATCCAGGCTTTAAACCGCCAGTCAGAAAGGCAACAGCCTTCCCCGTTCCCACTGAACAAACAGCACCAGCACCATTTCCCCTCCTTTGAATGGTCCAATCAGGGGGAAAGACCCACTGAGGCAATTCTTGTTACAAGTCTGTATTTCTTTCAAAAATAAATAAATGAACACACTGCTCCAAACCCGAGACCAGGAGCCAGCCTGTGCTCGCCAGGAGCAGAACCACTACAAAGGCTCTGTGATAGTCTCTGCTCAGCGTGACTGGGCACTGAAGCTCCCCAGAGCACCGTGTGACGCCCGGACAAACGCCGTGTCCTGCCTGTACTTCATGGCAGTGGGTGGCTGGCGCCTGAGCAACTGGTCACCACCATCCTTTGGGTCTGGATCATCATATATGGTTGAGATGAGGATGGGAGCATCCCGCCGGGACTTTTTCACTTTGCTGAAAGTTGGCAGTTTCTCCCCGTGGTACCTAGAGGGAAGCAGGAAACGTTTGGTTCAACATTGCTGAGGCAGTCAGACCGTCCTGCGCATCCCAGCTCGTTGCCTTCGCATGCTGCACGGTAGAAGCGGACCAATACAGGGCAATAAGGATTCTTGTCCTATTCCTGGCTGTGAGATTGTTCCAGGAGAGCCAGCCCTCACAGCGAAACACAGCACTGCACAAAGCCTCCGGAAACCCCGCAAGGAAGGTGGGGGTGAGGTGTGCAGCTACAGCTCCAGTCGCTCGGGCGTTCCCATCAGAACACTGTAGCAGAGGGGACCCTCAATCCTCAAGCACAGCCCTCCCACTGTGTGCATGTTACATGAACCTGCAAACGGTTCCAGTCCTACCCTAACACCACAAGCTCCGTCAGGAAGAGCAGTGTATTTAGCTCTGGAGCGCTGTGGCAGGCCCTGCCACCGGCTGCGCTGAGAAAGGCAGATCCCTGGGACAGCCTCACAGTCCCGGTTGGCACTCCGCTCCTTTTGCGGCCAACTAGCTGCTGCGTCAGCCCAGAGAGCCCGGGCAGAGGCTCAGAACACAGGCACGGTTGGGTACTTACCCCAGACCCCTCTTGCATCTGGGGTTCTGACCCTCGTTGTCCAGAGCTTCGGCCATTCCAGAGTTGCTGCTCCCCAGCCCCAGCCCCTCTGTCCAGCCCTGCTGCTCCAGCACCTTCCTGCCAAAGCCCTGGGAGAGGGGAAAAAATCATCACAGAGCTGGACAAAGCTCATCCTCATCTTCCCAGAGCCCTCCTCCCCTTAACCCACATCCTCTGAGCATTGTCACCACAGCCTCTCCTGTCCTGCCCCGTCCTCTCCTGAGCACGTATCCAGAGCTCACCTTGGTGTACCTCTCAAAGGTGCCAATCCGTTGCCCTGAAACCGACCCATCCTCCAAGCCGTCCCGGAGTCGCTGTTCCAGCCACATCTGGACCGAGTCCCGAGCATCCTTATCACCTCCATCTAGGGAGAAAGAAGCAAGAGTCAGAGCAGCACAGCTCAGGAAAGCTGTTCGCTACTGCCATTTCCCCCAGAGCGCCACACAACAAGGAGGCAGAACCTGTTCTTTTTGACAGCTCTCACTGCCAGACAAGAAAAAAAGATGTTTCAAGTATGCTGACATCTTGGACGCTTTCAAAGGATGACAGAGCCAGAGTTCCCCACTGCAGAAATTCTGCAGGGTCAGAATTTCCCAGCCTCCCTGGTTTCCTGGGGAAGGTTTCAGCTCAGATACCTTTGTCGTAGTAGATGCTCATGTCCACGTCCCAGTCATCTGCAGTCTGCTCATCAAAGTCTGCCAAGAGAAGGAAAGCACCAGTTTTGGTGGTGGTTGTGGAAGTCTGGCACATAAGAGCTATCTGCTGGTGGGCCAGCTCCCTGTTTTCTCCAACAAAACGGGAAGGAAACGGTTTTAGCGACTCCGCAAACCACAGCGCTTACACAACAGGCTGCCAGGAGGACTATTGGGGTCTCTGGCAACTGGATTGAACCACTGCAGGTGTTGTGACCAAGGGAAGGTTTAACAAGGGATGGCAAGACACCCGCATCTGCAGCTGCTCTGGAATGCTCGTATGTGGCTATACCCGATTTACCTGCAGGGCTGGGACCCCCAACTCATGGCGGTCAGTTTGTGGCTCAGCGACACAAACACCAACGTTACCTCCATTCTTCTCCTGCCAGTACTGAGAGTCCGTGTAGAAGACAAGGCCAGAGCCGCCTTTCTCCCACTTCAGCTCAATCTCCTCTTCAAAGAGCCGCTCCTCCACACGGTCCTGCTTGGTCACATCCTCGTGCAGAGCCTCGTGTCGCTCCCACTCCTCACAGGTATCATTGTCCTGCAAAGGAGCCGGCGAAAGGTGAGCGACACCAACAGCACACAGCCTCCTCCCCATTTCCCTGACCCTCGCGGCCCAGCGCAATGCCTTCCCTACAAAACAGCTTTGTCGACAGAGCTGGTCTCAGCCTGCCGTTTTCAGGCGCTAACACGACCGGTGCTGATGACCTCATTCCCCTGACTAACGCCGTCTTCAGAGTCAGCAGGCAGAAGTGGCGAAAAATACCACATCACACCCGCTCCACGGCACGCCTTCAGCGGCATACCCAGTCCGTAACGCAACGATGCCCATGTAAGGAGCAGGTGTGTTGTGCGTAAAGTCAGCACTAGCAACAAATTAATTCCACTCAAGTTGATCCCTAAAGAGATTGTGTNATGACCTCATTCCCCTGACTAACGCCGTCTTCAGAGTCAGCAGGCAGAAGTGGCGAAAAATACCACATCACACCCGCTCCACGGCACGCCTTCAGCGGCATACCCAGTCCGTAACGCAACGATGCCCATGTAAGGAGCAGGTGTGTTGTGCGTAAAGTCAGCACTAGCAACAAATTAATTCCACTCAAGTTGATCCCTGAAGAGATTGTGTCGGTTCCAGTGAAGCAGCTCGCTGGCACAGACACAGATCACACTGACAGCTTTACTGCTGCCTGCCCAATTCTGGCAGAGCCCTCCAAGGAAGACGCTAACCGATGAAGGAACAGCCAAGAGAACGACCAGAGATCCAGGAAATGGCGCCTGTGAGAAACGGCTAGATGAGTCTGTTTAGTCTGGACAAGAAAAGACTGAATAAAGAGTTTGTAAAGGAGGGAACAAAGTGTTCTCTGTGCCCGCTGTTGCTAGGAGAACCTAATGGGATAAAATTGCAGCAAAGATTTGGCATCTAAGTTAACTCTGGTTCAGCAAAGAACGGGAATAGCTTGCCTCAGGATTGTGCTGCCTCTGTAATGACAGATGGTTGTGAGAACTGGCTAGACAGGCGTCTGTCAGGTCGGGGTAGCGACGTAGTCTCCAGAGAGCCTGTCCAGCCCAGTTTTCTAGGAGTCTTTGTCATGAAAGCCATTTTTTCCTCAGTGACTAACTTCAATCGCAAGAGCATTTGAGGTCAACCACTTGTACAGCCTGGCATGTCATTTCCAGCAAANGTCTGTCAGGTCGGGGTAGCGACGTAGTCTCCAGAGAGCCTGTCCAGCCCAGTTTTCTAGGAGTCTTTGTCATGAAAGCCATTTTTTCCTCAGTGACTAACTTCAATCGCAAGAGCATTTGAGGTCAACCACTTGTACAGCCTGGCATATCATTTCCAGCAAACGGACGTGCTCCCGAATTTCCGGTCACCTCATTTAGAAGCAACAGCAGAGCTGAGCCAGTCCGCCACACAGCAGGGCAGAGCTCTGCTCCTGCGGCACCAGCCTCTGCCTGGGCTTGCTCCTCTGGACCAAACCATTTAGGCTCAACCCCGACAACCGGCCTGATTAGGGCAAGCAGTTTTGGAGGTGTTAATGCCCACACTGTTCATGCGCCAAGGGGCTCAGCGCATCAAGACGTGAGCAACCGTATTTTAACACCATTTTTATGCAAGTGATTTATACAATACAATTTAAAGATTAAAAATGAGCTCTGAGAGAGTTACGCTGTCCCTCCCACCTTGGCAGCTATAATGGCTAACCTTGGACAGTGCTAGAAAAATCCACTTACATCATCTGAGTGCGACTCCTCTTCTTCCTTCTCCTGCCCCTCCTCATCTTCCTCAGCACCGGCTGGGTGAGTCACCTCAGATCTTGCCCCAGGCCCCTCTTCCTCTATGATCTCATCCCCCGTAGCAGTGTAAACTCTTTCTTCTTCTATAACTGTCTCAGTGTCCTGGTATTCAAAAGGCACATTCCCATACCTACGGGATGAGCCTGTCTTTGGAAAATCCAGCTGCAATTTCTTGATAATCCGGGGAGGCAGCCTGCAGGTCCGGATCAGCTCCAGGAAGACTTTCAGGGGGGTGCCCACATTCCCGTAAGGCATGAAGGAAGGGGGGTTGAACTCAGGCAGCCTCTTCAAATCCACTTCTGCGACGGATTCGCCTGCGGCCGTCTTGTCCCCGCTGCAGGGAAGCGTCTCCAGGCCTGGAGGAGATGAGGAATGGTTCTGTGGGGGAACACATGCTCCACCAGGGAGGGGTAAATCAGGGTCCTCCCGGGGAGGAGGGGGATGAGCAGACCCCCAACCGCCACCCGGCGCCCTCAGGCTGGCTGCTGACACCCGCAGGGGTGCGATCCGGTGCCCAGCGGGTCCTCCGAACCCTTCCAGGCGCACGAAGCGAGGCCCGGCCCGGCCCCCCCGGTGCCCGCTCCTACCTGGCCCGGGGCTGAGGCGGACCCTGCGGATGAGGCAGCGGCCGGGCAGCGAGGCGCCGCCGGGTCCGACCCAGCGCTTGCCCGAGTACATGCGGACGAGGCGGCGGGCGCGGCCGGGCTGCACGGCCACCAAGCAGGAGCAAGTGCGCGGCGTCGCGGCCTCCTCGCCGCCGGCCGCGGGCGGGCGCTCGGGGCGGTGACGGTAGTGGAAGCAGACGAAGCCGCCGGCCTCCACGAACTGGCTGAAGTAGGCGCGGAGCTGGGCGGAGCGCAGCGCGGCCGGGATGCCGCTCACCAGGCAGTAGCGGGGGTCGGCGGCGGCGCCGCCATTACCGGCGCTACGGCTGGGCGCCGCCATCTTGCCCCACCGGGGCGGTGCGTCACGGCGGCGGGTGCGCCTTGATGACGTCATCTCCCGCAGCGCACAGTGGGCGCCGCCTGGTGGCGGAGGCGCGCGCTGCAGCCGGGCGGAGGCGCGGGG
>VZSC01009923.1:19022-36767 GCA_013398225.1 Steatornis caripensis | reverse complement strand
CGTGGGGGCGCCAGCTCCTGCCTGCCGAGCCGCTGGCGATACGCGGCAGCAGCTAGCGGCTTGTAAAAACCAAGCGGGCGTGGAGGAGGGCGCGTTTGCACGCTTTGAGGGCGAGACGCGGCACACGTGTACCTGCAGACACGTACGTGTGCCTCTGCACGGATACGTACGTACCCACCCGAGTTCCTTCCTCGGATAACAGCTGGGGCCGTGGGGGTAGGCGAGCCTCCCGGGTGACCTGAGAGCAAACTTCGTGCCCTTTCTTCACGTAAACCACGCAAATGCCCCTTCTGAGAACTGGGAATCCGGGAGCTGGATCTCCGCAAAAGCCACCGGATATTTTCTCTGGGAAACGGTTGCGGGGCTCGCTTCAGTTCGATCCTGGCGCGCACACGGATAGGGAGTACGCAGAATAAAGGCTGCTCAGGAGACACGAGGTGGCTTGGAGTGATCTGGTCTCATTGCTCTTTTTTCTTTCCACCCCCTCGCTTTTCCTCTCCCAGCTTGTGAACACGTTCTTTAGTTTCCTGAGGCGTAAAACTGATTTCTTCACCGGTGGAGAAGACGGAGTAGCAGAGAAGGTAAAAAAAAAAAAAAAAAAAATCCTCAAGCTTTTGTGTCTTCTAACTTACATGCCACACATGTCTGTGCTGTGCTAAGACTTCCCTGCCTGCACAACTCAAAGCATTACGGTGCGCTTGGGAACTAGCAGCCCGTGATTCTGATGAAATACATCACTGAACAAGGTAATAATGCCCTGCCACCATCTGAGGTGAGGCACACACGATTGCTTGTGTGAGTGGTACCGATGGTGCGGGGTTGTTTGTTTTTTTTTTTTTTGGCCACGCTCCGGCCAAAGGCTTGTTTGGAAAGCAAATCTGCCAGACACAGTGACTTATCGGTGACAGACACTGCGGTGTTGATAACCACAGGTTACCTTGTTTGTTCATCTCAGAAAAAAGCACAAAGTCCACCTCTCTGCACCTTTGTCTCGGGGCTGCGGTGCCTGTAAGGAGCGAACATGTTGGGGAGCAAGCCTGGGGGTCCGGGCGGCCTCATTGGCAGCCTGAGCATCTCTTGCCCTGCGAGTATTCCTCACCCAGCTTGAGGGCTGAAAACCAAAATTGTTTCGCTGTAGGGAAGTAAGAACCAGAGCACTGAAACACAAACTGAAGGTGTCTTGCTCGTACTTACCAGTGCAACAACTGTTCCCCTGCCTGGGCTACTGGAACTCCAGAGGCAAAGCAGGTGCTGCTGCCGTGTGGAATGCGTTAGGGCAGGTGTTAACTGCTAACACAGCGTGCGACTGTCTGTAAAGTGGCAAAACTAAGGCAGGTAAGGGATGGGAAAGAGGATGGTTTCAAAGTAAGAAAGATGAAGCCTGCCGTCATTTTTCATAGACTAGAGAGCAAATCTCCCCAAATTCCTGTGTGCTCCCAGGGAGTGAAACCCTGAGCACCATTTCAGGGATGAGCATGGGCTGGTGCTTTTGGAGGGCCTGGCTACTGCTGGGGGTGGTTCCATAGCAAATCTGTGTCTGTAGAAGAAAAGTGTTCATGTCCTTGAGTGGTATCTGTTAAAAGGCTTTATGGCCTTCTGAAAAGGTGCCCAATACAGAGTCTCGGACACTGCAGTAACCACAACAAAAAATTGGAGCAGCTGCTTCCCCAGTCCTGCTTGCCCTTTGACACCAAAGAGAAAGAAGAGAGGGTGGGAAAGTCATTGTCTTTTATGGGGTGGCATTTGAGAAGCCCTCGGGTAGAGTGAGCGGGGGTGTGGTATGTGCGCACTGGCAAGCACGGGCAGTATAAATGGTTTGCTCACCGTGGATCATCGTGCCGTGAGGAACAGGCTGGGAGACGCACATCGTGAATTCTGTATCCTAGGAGACATCGGACTCGTGTTGTATAAATAAATCTTTCCCTTTTAACACAAAGCAGAAATAGTTGGTGGTTGGTTACAGAACTATGAGGTGTGAATGCTTTGTGTTGCCTGAAGCCCTCCCCAAAGTTTCTGGGATGTATGAAAAGTGGTACCCAAAACCCCTATCTGAGAACTCTCCGTGCCGATTCCTTTTCTCAGATTCTGTCTATATTGTTTTCTGGAGTGGACTTCAGTTCTCATACGTGCCGCTTTGCACAGTGCCGCTGGCGTTATCGACCACGAGGCGATTGCTCTGGCTTCTTGCCTGTGTACTCGGCTCTCCCTCTGAGCGGTACAGCAGGTTTGCGTCAGAGACCTTGAGATTTTGCTTTTCATAGTCCCACCTCCATGAGAATTTGGAGTGAGGTTTGAAGCAAAGATTTATGTAGGAACTTGCCCCAAAGTGTAAGACACCGAGCTCTTCAACTGTTTCTCCTCTAAATTGTGACACTGAATCTCTGTGTAGTGCCCGGGGGGAAAGCCCAGTTGTGGGAAAGGTCAGAAGTAGGTAAAAAAAACTTGGGTGCGGTGTCTCCGTTCTTCCAGCTGTCCTAGATGTACGGAGTAGCTGTCAGATGGCTGGGTTGACGCATCTGCTTGCCCTGCTGGAATTGCGGAAAGGCGAAAACAACTGGAGAACCTTTATTTTTCTGCCATCTCCGTGGAAATACACTCCCTGTATAAGAAAGAACTAGGAAAGGGCTACATCTCAATATTTTGAGTGCTCCCCTACTCTAGATTTTCAGTCAAAAGACTAGAGTGAAAACAAAGGGAATAGTCACAACATCTGTATGACGAACAGATGTTCTCATTCTCCTCAGCAGAGACAGTGGCTTGGCTTCATTTGGGTTTGAAAAAGTGATTTTTTTAAAACCCTTTGGTATGCGTTCCTGTATTTCAGCTGATCACAGAGACCTTCAACCATCACAACAAACTGGCTCAGAAGGAGCGGAAAGAGAAAAAGGCTCGGCAAGAGGCAGAGAGGCGTGAAAAAGCAGAGAGAGCTGCGAAACTAGCTAAAGAAAAGCAAGAGGCAAGCGAGCCAAAGATTAAGGAACTTACGGATGAGGAAGCGGAAAGGCTGCAGCTGGAAATCGACCAGGTGAGAGCGGTGTCTGCTGCCTGCAGGTACCACCTAGGTCGTCTCCTCCGTTGGCCTGCCTGTAGCTCGGGTAGCACCAAGTGGTTAAAATGGCTCAAGGCTTCTGCCTTTGCAGTGTCTGGACCACCAGACCGGTGTGCTTCAAAATTAAATTAGCCTGGGCCAAACCGTTGCATTTTTATGTGGATTCTCCCACAACTCACTTTGCCCTTCTGCCTTCAGCAAGCTCTCTGATGGTAGCAACCCCCTCTGCTACAGCCCTCAAGGTGCACGGGCCAAGGGATTCTTCCCCTTGGCAGTGCCCCTTCCCTGAAACACTGTTCTGAGGGCTGAAAGTTCCTCCTCGGTCTTGGGTGCAGTTCCGAGTTCTGCTCATTAGTTTCAGCCGAAGAGGCTGAGGCCACCTAGTGTCAGTGTCAGCAAGTAACCCAGAGCGCCAGCACTTGTCCAACCACGTTCCTTCTCTTTTTAAACAGAAGAAAGAGGCACAAGGACAGGTTAACAGTGTCCCAGTGAAACCCTCGGAGGATGAAGGTGAATCTTCGGATTCTAACAAGCAGGTAAAGCTCATCTGGGGACTTTATTTTAGGCTGAGAGAAATAGCTCTGAACAACCACGGGAACTCCTGTGAATGGGAGGGGGTGTCCAGTCTGGCTTTCTTTAAGAATACACACTTAATTCCCAAAGGCTTCATATGGAACTTTTTTGGGGGGCTTTTTTTCCTTGTAATTACACCATAACAGCAACACCTTTTCATTTTGGGCTAAGTTTATGTGAATATCAAATACGTGCACCTGACCTCAAATTCTTATAAAACCCAAGAATTATTGTTACAAATGAAAGATAAATGGAAACTTGAAAAGCTCCTTTCTTTACACTTTAAATTGGAAATTTAATTCTTTATGCTTTAAATAGGAAACAGATGATGAAGAGGAAGATGAAAAGGATAAAGGGAAAATTAAACCCAACGCTGGCAACGGAGCTGACCTTCCAAATTACAGGTGGACACAGACTCTTTCAGAACTGGATGTAAGTATTGCCGTAGTACCAGGATCTCGGGAATCTGCGCTGCGGGTTAGAACGGGTGCTGACGAGAATGGTGGAGGCGATGCCCTGTATCTCAGTTGCCTGTGGAAGGTTGTTAGCTGTACTTAACGGCAGCGTTTCAATAGCTGCGAGAGATCTTGGTAACCAAATAAAATTCCCAGAAGCTGTAGTTAACTTTGCCAAACCTTGGCCTTGTTTAAACAAGACGTTAAAATCTGCTTCCCTTTTTATGGTCCCTTTGAGATATTTGCCATCCCGTTGCCAAACTTATTCTTGTATCCTTTCCCCTCCCACTCGCTCGGTGCCCCAAGGAAAATACTGCATGCTGTGTCTTACTCTGATGCAACCAAGGCAGAAAGTCTCAGAACAGCGGCACGAGAGGGTAAGGAGAGGCTTCACTGCTCAGCTCCTCAGATCTGATCTTTGTCTGGCCCAGCTGGCCATCCCTTTCAAGGTGAACTTCAGGTTGAAGGGGAAGGATGTGGTGGTGGATATTCAGAGACGACACCTCAAAGTCGGCCTGAAGGGCCATTCGCCTGTCATCGATGGAGAGTTTTTCAATGAAGTGAAGGTGGAGGAGAGCTCCTGGCTGATTGAAGATGGTAAAACAGTCACTGTGCACCTGGAGAAGGTAAAGCAGAATGAATCTGGGAAGATTCAGGCTTGTCTGCCTCTTCCCTGGTGAAATGAGAGTCTGACAAAGCCTATGAAAGCCCTGGGCTTTGTCAGCTGAAACAGAAGAACCGTGCTTGTCCTCGGTACAATGTCAGTGATGCTGTTGGAAGCAGTATTGCAGTTTGCCCCTGTTTTCAGCCTAATGTCACACTACTCCAGGATATCCAATCGATTGCTCAGCAGTTCAGGAAAAGCTGGAAGAAAATCAGTCCTATTAAAGTTGTTCCTTAATGGAATAATGCCATGTTTTGACACTGTTAGTGACATGGAAATCCAGAGACAGACCTCATTGCTGCTAGCGTCCCTCCTGGGCTTCTCCACGTGATTTGTTTGTAATCCTGTTTGTGTCATGCCAAAGGTGACATCTGACGCGCTCTCACATTTCCCAGTTGTGGAAATTCAGGCTACCTAAAGTGGTTAGGAATGAAAATAATACCTTTATCCAGGTTCGGATTTGACTGACCTTTAGAAAACCATCAGAGTTTGATTCCAGCAGCTTTTTCTTGTGACTGAAACTTAAAATTCCTAGAACAAGCTCAGGAAAAAAGAAAATATTTTTGCTTCTTCATTCCTCCAGATCAACAAGATGGAATGGTGGAACAAACTAGTCTCCACAGACCCGGAAATCAACACCAAGAAAATTAATCCAGAGAACTCAAAGGTAAGAACTCCCCTGCTTTTGCTGAATGGAGCCTTCTTGTAAACGTGCTCACCCTCGGCTCTCATTCAACTTCTATGTCTTTGTTCTACCAGCATAAAACCAATAGTGGGAGTACTGGTGCGTATGCTGCTGTCGTGGAACATAAAACTTCTGGTGAATGAAGCTGAGTCTATAGACTAGTGTCTGTATAACTATTTCTGCAGCCCCTGCGCGCACCACAGCGTAAACGCAGTGATTCGTGTTCTCTGGAAGCTGGGTGTGTGTACGGGTTGAGACAAGATATTCCAATTCTGATCGAAGTCTCCACTTTCAGTTGTCAGACCTGGACAGCGAGACTCGCAGTATGGTGGAGAAAATGATGTATGATCAACGACAGAAATCCATGGGCCTCCCCACATCTGATGAACAGAAGAAGCAAGACATTTTGAAAAAGTGCGTAGACCTCATTAGTTTGTGGGTGTTTGCTTTCCCAAGCCCCTCTCCTCTTCCTCTTTGACACAAATACGCAAGCAGAAAACAGGTTGGCCTTCACTCCTGCTGGTGTTCACACCAATTCAGTCGTTGAATTGTTGGCCAGCCGCCAGTAAAAAAAGCCTGTGGGGGTAGAAAGCATAACGGGGAATTCTGGGAATAGCCTAGCTCTGGAATTGTCTTGATCTGCTGTTTTCAAGTCCAGAAAGCGTGTTTGGGACTGCAGGTACCGTCTCTACTGAACTTTAACATGGTCTTGATTGTTTCCTGATCTCCCTACTCGGTAGCCCCGATAATCACCCCTCCCTGCACACCTGCCACCAGTCAGCCGTCTCCAAGCCAGGAGCACTTTTATGTCTTTATTGCCCTGTTTGGCATAAATGCACCTTGGCAGGGAAATTACTCACGGAGCTCCCAAGGCCGTTTGGGAAGGCGTGGAGGCAATTCTGGGTCATGCAGCTTCCCACATCTGATGTGCAAACCCACGTCTTATCTCGGGATTAGAAGGAGGATTTAGTGTAGCAGGCCTGACTCCTTTTCTTCCTTGCCTTATCTGTAGTGGCAGAAGCTTTGCTCTGATCAGTGCGCCGAGTACGGCGTAGCGTGCAACTGTTGGCGAGCAGAGACCAGACTTCCTTAGTGCCTGTCTGTTGAGTTAGTAGAATGGGAGGTCACCCTCTCCTCCTGGGAAGCCCACATATAGGATGCCTCGGTGGCAAGGTCACGTGTTCGGTGCTCTGGAAGTTTGGCTAGTGCATGGATTGGCCGGTAAAGGATGAATAGGAAGTTTAGACTTTGTTCAGGCCAAAGTAGACTTGTTGACACCCGGGTGGGTCCTGATCTCTGCCAGCAAAGCCCTCCTGGCTGCTGAACAAGGACACTTCTCGCAGCACCCATTTCTGTGAAGGTGGAAACGCTGTGGTGGTGTTTCAGGGGGAACCACGAGATGGGAGCACGGAGGAAGACAGAGGCCTGCCCTCACTTGCAGTTTGTGTGTGAATCCTCCACACAGTGATGTGCTGTATCCTTTGGACAACTGCAGGACAGAGGAGGAAGCCAGGAGCTTCTGCGTGCACTGTTCGCTCCTAGGCGCAATGTGGTGTTCTCAGAAGTTTCTGATGAGGCAACCTGAGTCCAAATAGCTCTATCTGCTGGGATTGCAGTACGTTTGAAATCAGGTTGCACCTAGTCTGAAACTAGATTTCTCTGGTCACGTCCTTCATGAATTTTCACTGTCGCAGCACTGGAGATAACCCCCACGTGCCCAGTAATGCTTAAGGTAACACATTTAAGCTGAAATTGTAATCTGCCCTCGCAATCTCCCGTCTGCCCCACAGTCAGTCTCGTAGCTGCTACGTGTCCGTCCGAGAAGCGACAGTGAAAGGGTGTGTGTCTGATAATTAATAACTCCCATGTGTCTGGACTTGCTGACCTTGATGGCGCGTACAATTGCTGATACCACTGACCCGAGGAAAAAGTGTTTGTAGTGTGGGGAGTGTCCCAAGGGGCTCAGCAAAACAGTCCCTGCTGTGGAGGGCATGGGGAGGAAGCAAACTTGATAGTGCAGGAAGTAGGGATGCCTGACCCTCCAAACGGAGCTGCCCTCTGCCTCCTGCTGAGTCATACCCAAGCTCTTGTCTTTGTTTTCCTTGCAGGTTCATGGAACAGCATCCAGAAATGGACTTTTCAAAGGCTAAATTCAACTGAGCCCTCCCCTTCTCCCCCCTCTCGCCCATCGAATGGGGCAGGATACGTATTGCCAGATATGTAGGGATCCCTTACCTTGGGCAAGTCCACACTTGCAGCATCCCCACCTGAGCTTGCTGTGGGGGCAGCTTCACGAAGTCATCCTCAGTTGTCCTGTGTCAAGCAGAAGCCAAGGCCACAGAATCAGCCTGCAAGAGCTCCAGTTGGAGCCACCTGTGACACTTCCCAAATGGCAGTTAGGAGAGAAGGAGGGGTTAGAGCAAAAAGGGTTTAGGGCTCCAGGAGCCAGGCTCAAGAGGTTTTGGGATGTATCCTTACTGTATTGCTTAGCTTTGTCTCCTGGCTCTTCAGCGCTGCTAATCCACTCTTTGCCATTTCTGTTCAGCAGCGAGTACTCCTGAGTTTTTACTCCCTTCCCCTTGGCTTTCCTGCTCCCCTGTAAAAACAAGGGACAGTTTATTTTGTAAAATAATCCTTCTGCTTCCTTGGGAAGGAAAAACACCAGTCTAAAAAACCCCCAGGTATTGCAGTAGAGACAACCTGTGCTCCTGCCTCCTTGCTGCTGCTTCTGTTCTTGCCAGAAGTGGAACAGACTGAGCCCCACAGGGCTCAAGGAAGAGCTCCCATCACAGCTGGAGAGGTTGTCCTGCAGCAAGGGAAGGCTGGGGAGTCTGTGGTTGTGGGCGTGGGAGAGGATGGTGGGGGGCATCTTTGGGGGTGCTGTTCTTGCTGGGAGTGTCTCCTCCCTCTTTTCCAAGAGCCTCTCTCCCTGCTCGCACTGACAGGCGTTGCTGCCTTCTTTCAGCTCCTGCTGACAAGTGACGTTACTCTGCATGTTCATGTCATTGTTAAAACCGCAATGCAACATAAAGAAAGTGGCATCTTTCCAGGTGGAGTGCGTGATTTCTCCCGCAGGAGGGAGGGGGGCTGGGAGGGGGCAGTGCCTGTGAATGAGGGTGCGGGGGGCACTGCCTGGCAGGGCTGGGGGTTGTGCTCTCTGCAGCTGCCTGTAAATACCTCTCAGGCTCCGTGCTCTGGACTAATGATGGCTGCCCAGCTAAGGAGAGGCAGTTGGAGCTCTGTGTCTTGCTCAGGATGAACTCCAGGCCCTGCTTAAACACTCGGGGATGACCAAGGCTCATTGCTCCAGGCTCCACTCTCCACGTAGCAGCACGTGACGGTGCTGAGGAAGCCACCCTTGCCCCAGGTCTCCTTTATGACAAACTAACGAGGAAAGTGTCACGAAAGCCTGGGCTCCTGTCAGTCCTTGACAGGCTACCCCAGATCCCTGCTGCTGGGGTTCTTGGCTCTGCTGCCCCAAAATGTTTCCACCTCCTACCCAAGGGAGTGGGCACAAACGGCTGAAAAAGCCGGTTGGGCAAAGTCCAGCCTGTCGTTGCACGTGGTGTGTTTGGATTTATTTTTTGAGTAGTAAGCCATAGTTTGCATTTAGTCTCCCAGTTTTATGGGCTCTCGAGGTCAAAAACCAGCACCCACCCAGCTGAGCCGTGACCTTGTGGGTGAGCAAGGACCCAGGTCAGGGCAGCTGCCTCTGGACTCTGCTCTGGGCCCTCCTGCCTGTTCATCTTAAAGTTTGCCACGCACGTGTTTGCCTGTCTGTGCTTTGGCACGGATAAAACAGCAGGCTCTCCCATTACAGCGAAAAAGGCCAGACTGCTGGCTTGGAAGGTGCTTAGCCCTGGAGTGAGCATACCTGCCAGCATCTGCACTGAACCGTGCTGCGTGGGGCAGGCGAGTTGGGAGGGCTGAGCTGCTGTTCTGGGGGGTGCAATGAGCTTCATCGTGTTCTCAGCTGTGTGTCAGAGCTCTGCTGCTGCTCCTTGGAGTTGCTGGAGGTCGGGGAGATGGCCAGGCTCTGATCCTGCAGCGGGATCTGCAGCCTGCTGCCAGCACCTCCTAAGGAGCAAGCACAGACAGGCACCAGGGCAGCAAACAGGGACCGTGTGTGGTTCACAGCACCACCCCAATCCCAGCCTGTAGTTTTGTTATTTCCCCGTTACCACCTCGGCTCTATAACCGACACCAGAAACCCCAAGTCCAACCTGATCTGATCTCTGGCAGCTGCCCGGATCTGGCAGCATGGCAGCAGCCACGGGATCAGCGGGTCAGCATTACGCAGCATTGTGCTGCCCGTTTTAAGCGCAGAGCTCCCTCGAGTGTTGCCAAAACCAGAATCTCAGCGGCTGTCCCTGTCCTCAGCCCCTGCATGGTTGTGGCTCGTGTGAGCTGCGGCCATAGTCCGGGTAAATTCTTGATTTTTCCAGTTCAGGCTGGTGCTAAGCTCTGGTTGGCTTCACTTGCGGGAGGCAGGCTGGGTAGCGGCTGAGAGAAGGCCATAAAGGCGGTGGTGGGAACCCCAGCAGAAGTTGGGGGAGGTTTTTTTGGGGTGAAGGAGTGTCATTTTGCCTTTCAGGCAGGTAAAGGGAAAAGACAAACAGTCCCGGGAGAATTGGGCCATAACTGCAGCTCTGAACCCTACGGCAGGTGAATGCCCGGGGCTGTGTTTGTGAATGGCGGGTGATCCCAGCACTACCCCTGGACTTCAACCCTTCCGGCCAGCGGAACAGAAGGTGTTTCTCCTGACGGCCTTGTCCTCTGCAAACACCCAGCTGCCACTGACTTTCCCCTCACCAAACTGAATCAGAAGCACCCTTTTGCTTCCAAAAGGCAGTTGCCCCTGGAATAAACCATGCCGGGGCAGGACAGCTGTGGTCTAACCAGCTGTGGAAGTGGCTTCAAGACTCAATCCCACCTCAGCCTGAGTTACTGGAGACCACAGACCCTGGCCTCGTCCTTATGACCACAGCTGGGAAACACCGGGCACCACGAGGGGCGTCAGGACCCAAACCCTACCAATACGTCCTTGTCTTGACCCCCAGCAGGCCAGGGAGGGCCGTGCTGGAGGGGGGCAGGCCGTGAGGATCCCTTCGCCTTTCCATGCCTGTGTCAACTCACCTGGAGAAGCCGTTTGGGTGCTGCCACCCGCCGGAGCCACGGCTGCCAGCACAGCCCAGAGCTCCTCCACCTGCCTGGCCACGGCTCCCTCGCTGCTGGGCCCCTTCTCACGTCCTTTCAAAACAAAACCTTGAAGGCATACAGGCTCTGCAGAGGGCTTTTCCATACGTTAAAAGTTTCCCTTGGTCATGTTTTTCTAGCACCAGCTCTTGGCTTAGCTTTTATTAATGAATATTGCAGCTCAGGCTGTTTGGGAAGTGGCCCAGGCTGCAGGACGGCTTTGGAAAGAGCAATGAAACTGCAAAACCCCAAAGAGGGGAACAGAGGCACCGGGTATTTAACATTACCACTTACTCTGAGGAGAAGCCACAGCTCCTCTGTTACTGCTAACGACCAGGCTGTAAAAGAATTAGGGTCAGTCCATCTGCTTTGTAACTTCTAAGTCACACTGAAATAAATCGTTTAGTAGCTCAGGGTGTGGATGGGGAAGACGAATTTCTTTAACACTCAAAGCCTCACGTATCCATTCCCAGCAGAGTCCCTGACCCTCCTTAACCCGGACCCAAGGAACCACAGGCAGCAGGGTGGCTTGGGCTGTGGAGTACATCGGATCCTACCGAAGTCGCTGTACAAAAGAGCAGCGCTTTTGCAGCCCAGCGAGGACCCACGCACAGCGTGAGGCTCTGGGGAGTCTCCTGGCAAAACCAAGCCCGATAAAAATCAAACAATGCTTTTGGGAAAAGAAAGGTGCTGAGTCAGGCTCCCAAAAAGAAGTACCTGCGTGAAAAGAGCATGTTTACATGCACGTGGCTGGCTAAAGGGCTCTTGTGTTTGTAAGATCTCTACTTGGGCAACCAACACTTTCTGTCAGATCACTCAGCAGAGCTCTCAATGCTAAAGCTCAGAGCAAAATCCACTACAGCAACAGCCAAAACATCTCGATCGACAGCAAGCACAACCATCAGCAGATGAAAAAAACCCCTGTGGATTCGTTCCACGTGTGGCTGTGGGCAAGGAACCCCATGACCCACGCAGCAAACAAACTCTCAAAAGCTGGAGAGTTGCTGAACAGAGGACTGGCGGCAGAGTTGGATCGACTGTGGGATCATAGTTTTACTTGTAAAGTTTTCAAATATTTCCAGGAATTGCAATGATCTTGCAGCAGGAGTTTTGAAGCAACCAGCTGGTGAGGAAGCAGAATTTTGGGGCAGTGAAGGAGCTCCCACACTGTGCACCCACCACAGAGCTCCCCTGAGCAGTGATTGGACCCGAAGCCTCCAGAAACAGCCTTTCCCCAGGGATTCAACGTGCCTGAGAGAAGCAGAAGCCATACTGCGTGTTACAGCCACTCAGTCACTCCACCTGCTTGAATGAGCGCTGAGGAAAGACCAACCTCTTCCAGGCAAAGCACTGGAGAAGTGTGGAGAGGAAGGGTTGGCAGAGGGCAGGGCAATACAGCACAGACTTGCAAGAGGAACTAGCAGGGCAGCTTAGGAGCAGGTGGGGACAGCAGAGACGGCAGTGACACAGCTACAGCCCAGTCCTTTGCTCCGTTTCCCTGCAGCCCCAACCGGCTGGTTCAAGGGTTCCAGACCCCAAAAACATCCCTGGAGACCCTTCTCTGCTGAGAGAAGGCAGCATTTACCTGTCCAGGGCTTTAAAATCCTTCCAGGAAACACATCTCTCGCACAACCGCAGCAGATGCTGCCCGCTGCTGAAGGGTGGGCAGCCAGGTTGAACTCAGTCTTCGTTTAACTAAATTGGGACAGAACAGGCAGGGGAGTGTGCACAGAAGGACTCAAGCTTGGGCTCAGTCTTCTGCCTGTCTGCACGGGCTAGACAAGAATCCCGAGTCCTTAATGGACTAAACTTAAGGAAAAAAAAAAGAAAGGAGGGGTTAGTGCCAATCCTTCACCCCATCCACCCCTTACCTCGCAGGGGTGGCCAGGAGCACCGGTCCTCCACACCAGAAGAAAAATCCCACCCACGCCCACCTCCCTGCCATCCTCTGCCCAGGGAGGGCGAGGGAAGGTTGGCAGCAGGGAATGGAACTCTGCAGGTTATTGTCGGCTGAGTTTTTGTAGCAAAATTAGAAAGCACAAAACTGGTCCTTCAAGTCGCAGGGTCAGAGACCGAGCCAGCCTCCCTCCCCAAGCAGATCCTGCCCTGCCATGCGGGACAGCAGCCGCTCTGGAGCAATTCTTGCATTTTCTAGCAAGAGCTCTCTATGCCACAGGGAACAAGCTGGAAATTCTCCCCCCAGGCTGAGTTTTTCCAGAGCTCAGCTCCAGCTTCCCTCAGGGAAGGTCCAGGTTTCCCTGCATGCAAACAGGCACTTCCCCAGAAGCTCCTTCATTTGCACCCCACATCCCATGCACCAGCCCTCTGAACAATCCCCCCCGGGCACGGGCAAGCACTGCCAAATGCACCAAAATACCTCTGAGCGTGTGCTGCTGGGAGAGCAGGGATCAGCAACCCCCCCCGCCCCGTGCAAACCCCCCCACCTGGCCCAAGCTCCCTCCGCTGAGGGATGTTCTCCCTGAACTCGTCGAAGCAGGAAATGTAAAAGACACAGCACAGGTAAAGAGGATGTCTTCTGCTTTATAAAAAAAAAGACCAACTTGGGTGTTGAAGGCCAAGGAGTGCAAAAGAATCCTGTAAGACACCACAGGTGCACCAGCTTCAGGGACCATCATGGTGACAGTCTTCCTTAGTGGGTTTTTGGGGGTGTTTTTTGCAAGTGTAATCCATACACATCACTCTTCGTACATAGACTAAACATTAAAAACGTGCTATCGCAGATGTAATAGCAATCGGCACCTCTTTGCAAGTCCATTCTCGCTCCTCGTCTCCAAAGCTCCAGCGCGCAGACCGCAGAGCTACGTGTCAGCGTGACCCATGCCGACGCCTCAGTGCACAGGTTTAAGTAAACTTCTCCAAACATGTATGTACACAGAATCAGGAAGCCAAACGGGACCATCAGCACATGTGGCGTTCGGAAGGAGGTGGCCAAACACAGCTCCTCTGGGAGTCCCAGGCTGGCCTTGCTTCAAGTCTCTTCCTTGCATAAACAGGGTTTTTTCACAAATCAACAGCTTTAAAAACAAAGCAGGGAGGGGAAGCCGAATTCAAATCTCAGTCTCTCCCCTTTATTTCCAAANCCAGCGAGGACCCACGCACAGCGTGAGGCTCTGGGAAGTCTCCTGGCAAAACCAAGCCCGATAAAAATCAAACAATGCTTTTGGGAAAAGAAAGGTGCTGAGTCAGGCTCCCAAAAAGAAGTACCTGCGTGAAAAGAGCATGTTTACATGCACGTGGCTGGCTAAAGGGCTCTTGTGTTTGTAAGATCTCTACTTGGGCAACCAACACTTTCTGTCAGATCACTCAGCAGAGCTCTCAATGCTAAAGCTCAGAGCAAAATCCACTACAGCAACAGCCAAAACATCTCGATCGACAGCAAGCACAACCATCAGCAGATGAAAAAAACCCCTGTGGATTCGTTCCACGTGTGGCTGTGTGCAAGGAAACCCATGATCCACACAGCAAACAAACTCTCAAAAGCTGGAGAGTTGCTGAACAGAGGACTGGCGGCAGAGTCAGATCGACTGTGGGATCATAGTTTTACTTGTAAAGTTTTCAAATATTTCCAGGAATTGCAATGATCTTGCAGCAGGAGTTTTGAAGCAACCAGCTGGTGAGGAAGCAGAATTTTGGGGCAGTGAAGGAGCTCCCACACTGTGCACCCACCACAGAGCTCCCCTGAGCAGTGATTGGACCCGAAGCCTCCAGAAACAGCCTTTCCCCAGGGATTCAACGTGCCTGAGAGAAGCAGAAGCCATACTGCGTGTTACAGCCACTCAGTCACTCCACCTGCTTGAATGAGCGCTGAGGAAAGACCAACCTCTTCCAGGCAAAGCACTGGAGAAGTGTGGAGAGGAAGGGTTGGCAGAGGGCAGGGCAATACAGCACAGACTTGCAAGAGGAACTAGCAGGGCAGCTTAGGAGCAGGTGGGGACAGCAGAGACGGCAGTGACACAGCTACAGCCCAGTCCTTTGCTCCGTTTCCCTGCAGCCCCAACCGGCTGGTTCAAGGGTTCCAGACCCCAAAAACATCCCTGGAGACCCTTCTCTGCTGAGAGAAGGCAGCATTTACCTGTCCAGGGCTTTAAAATCCTTCCAGGAAACACATCTCTCGCACAACCGCAGCAGATGCTGCCCGCTGCTGAAGGGTGGGCAGCCAGGTTGAACTCAGTCTTCGTTTAACTAAATTGGGACAGAACAGGCAGGGGAGTGTGCACAGAAGGACTCAAGCTTGGGCTCAGTCTTCTGCCTGTCTGCACGGGCTAGACAAGAATCCCGAGTCCTTAATGGACTAAACTTAAGGAAAAAAAAAAGAAAGGAGGGGTTAGTGCCAATCCTTCACCCCATCCACCCCTTACCTCGCAGGGGTGGCCAGGAGCACCGGTCCTCCACACCAGAAGAAAAATCCCACCCACGCCCACCTCCCTGCCATCCTCTGCCCAGGGAGGGCGAGGGAAGGTTGGCAGCAGGGAATGGAACTCTGCAGGTTATTGTCGGCTGAGTTTTTGTAGCAAAATTAGAAAGCACAAAACTGGTCCTTCAAGTCGCAGGGTCAGAGACCGAGCCAGCCTCCCTCCCCAAGCAGATCCTGCCCCGCCATGCGGGACAGCAGCCGCTCTGGAGCAATTCTTGCATTTTCTAGCAAGAGCTCTCTATGCCACAGGGAACAAGCTGGAAATTCTCCCCCCAGGCTGAGTTTTTCCAGAGCTCAGCTCCAGCTTCCCTCAGGGAAGGTCCAGGTTTCCCTGCATGCAAACAGGCACTTCCCCAGAGGCTCCTTCATTTGCACCCCACATCCCATGCACCAGCCCTCTGAACAATCCCCCCCGGGCACGGGCAAGCACTGCCAAATGCACCAAAATACCTCTGAGCGTGTGCTGCTGGGAGAGCAGGGATCAGCAACCCCCCCCGCCCCGTGCAAACCCCCCCACCTGGCCCAAGCTCCCTCCGCTGAGGGATGTTCTCCCTGAACTCGTCGAAGCAGGAAATGTAAAAGACACAGCACAGGTAAAGAGGATGTCTTCTGCTTTATAAAAAAAAAGACCAACTTGGGTGTTGAAGGCCAAGGAGTGCAAAAGAATCCTGTAAGACACCACAGGTGCACCAGCTTCAGGGACCATCATGGTGACAGTCTTCCTTAGTGGGTTTTTGGGGGTGTTTTTTGCAAGTGTAATCCATACACATCACTCTTCGTACATAGACTAAACATTAAAAACGTGCTATCGCAGATGTAATAGCAATCGGCACCTCTTTGCAAGTCCATTCTCGCTCCTCGTCTCCAAAGCTCCAGCGCGCAGACCGCAGAGCTACGTGTCAGCGTGACCCATGCCGACGCCTCAGTGCACAGGTTTAAGTAAACTTCTCCAAACATGTATGTACACAGAATCAGGAAGCCAAACGGGACCATCAGCACATGTGGCGTTCGGAAGGAGGTGGCCAAACACAGCTCCTCTGGGAGTCCCAGGCTGGCCTTGCTTCAAGTCTCTTCCTTGCATAAACAGGGTTTTTTCACAAATCAACAGCTTTAAAAACAAAGCAGGGAGGGGAAGCCGAATTCAAATCTCAGTCTCTCCCCTTTATTTCCAAAAATCTCTGTCAGTGTCTCGAGGTGCGGTCTCAGTAATGCCTGTGATTTATGAAAGCATGCTCCAAAACACAAGCGGTTTACAAAACCAGGCTTTAACAGGGGCTTGAATTGTACTTTTCAAAGGGCTCTGGCCGGTTAAATAAGCCTGACTGCTCATGTGAAGAGCTAAATCCTTTCCCCCCACCCCATAACTTTTTGAAGAGTAATCACAGGCTATGAACTAAAGGCACATTTCAGTCCAATTAAGGCACAAAAACACGGTCCACACCAAAGCACGGGGCCTGTTTTGGTTTCCCCCTCCCTAAAAAAAACAGTGGGCGTGTTTATTCTATGGCTGGTAAATTCAAATAAGCGTTTTCTATTCACATCCAAGGGCACCCGAATGTATAAACAAGGCCCATGGCTTCACGTGTTTACTTTATGATAAACAACCAAGTGGCAACACCAGTACGGCACAGCTTCCTCCTGCCGCAATGCTGCAGCCCTCAAGGCCGCCTGGCGCCGTGCCCTCGGGGGAGCGATACCGCATCTCCCGCTTCTGAGCGGCCCTTCGAGCGCAGCAAAGGCAAGGAGAAGGCACCGAGCACTCACAGGGCAAAGGCAGGACCAAGTGGTTCCTCACAGACCCTCTGGAGACCCTCTGAAAGGCTTTCCTTTTGAAGCAAGCCACTTTTAAGGGAGTTTCTAACAGAATAGTCAAACAGCCAGCCCAATTCTTAATTATAAAAACCTACAAATGAACCGACTATTTCCCTCGCCTGCCATAACCTGCGTTCAAGGCTTGCCCCATCACTCAGCATGACGAGGAGATGCAGAAGCCTGGGCAGATGAGTGAGGAAGAGCTGACCGGCATGTGAGGCACAGGTCAGCACGTGCAGCTGGTAATGCCTCATGCTCGCAGTTCCCATCAGACTTGCAGCGACTGCAAGGCTGATCCCCACGGGCTGCTCCGGAGAGGAGCACAGGGCAGCTGTCCAGGCATCCCACCCCCTGCAGTCAGCACCATCGTGGGTGGCACGCAAGGGGCCAAAGATTAAACGAACCACGTTACTTGAACCTTCTCCTTACAAGGCAGCAGGAGATAACACCGCTAAGGGGCAGCAGGAAGAAGGTAGATCTGGCTATTGCAAACACCACGGATAGAGGACTTAACATTTTTGGGACCAGCTCAGCCGCTTTAATTAGAGATCTGGGTCCCTACAGACCAGGTGCTTGGCCTTCACCTCAGCATCAGCACAAACTCAGGGACACCATCCCGTAATTCCCTACCCAAGCTAACTTATGTGATGCCAGAAAGCAAGAACTGTACAACAGATCCTCAGAGCTGGGCCACTGAGGTTGTTGAAGCTAAACGTGAGGTACAGAAATCACAGAGGCACAAGATATCTGATACTTCCTTGTCCATCTTCTCCTCCCTGGGCACACGTTCCACCTCCCAAGTCCATCAGCTCCACAGTTCACTTCCTTGATGTTCTATACTGTGTCACCCGCACGCAAAAAAAAAAAAAAAAAAAA
>VZSC01009922.1:325999-370919 GCA_013398225.1 Steatornis caripensis | reverse complement strand
AGAGGAAATGGCCTCCAGTTGTGCGAGGGGAGGCTTAGATTGGATATGATNCTGAGGGAACTGGGAGAAAAGGAGGCTGACAGAAGACTTTATCGCTCGCTACAACTACCTGAAAGGAGAGTGTAGCGAGGTGGGTGGGTGTTGGTCTCTTCTCCCAAGTAGCAAGTGATAGGACAAGAGGAAATGGCCTCCAGTTGTGCGAGGGGAGGCTTAGATTGGATATGATAAAAAATTTCTTCACTGAAAGGGTTGTCAAGCATTGGAACAGGCTGCCCAGGGAAGTGGTTGAGTCACCATCCCTCGAGGTATTTTACAGATGTGTAGATGTGGTGCTTAGGGACATGGTTTAGTGGCGGACTTGGCAGGGACAGGTTTACAGTTGGACTCTTTGTTAAGCGTCTTCTCCAATGTAAATTAATGTATGTTGAGCGCACAAGTTTTCTCATCTGAGATGCACGTATTCCTTTGCTTCAACAAGAAAATTCTACCTTTCTTGTTTTAAGAGAGCATTAGAAAACCATGTTTTCTATCACATAAGCAAAAATAAATTTCTCTATGACCCTTTCAAGATTTTTTATTCTATATAGCAGCATTAAGGGTAAAGAGCAGGAATGGGGAGGGGAGGCAGAAGTTAATACTCTAAAAGGTAAGTCTCTTCCAGAAGTCCAGAGTAATGTATCAGTTTTGTTTCAAATCACAACAAGTTTTAAAGCAATGCTCAGAACACAGGGAAGGAACAGCAACAACGATGTTTCCCAGTTACTTCAACAGCAGGAGATGAGACTCTGAACTGAACAGTGTGCTGCTGTAAGTATACTCATGAAAGTCAGAGACTCTAGAAGTCCTAATACAGTTCAAAAGAAAAATAAGGTAAACAAGGTTTGTCTAGAATATATCATTTATTATTTGCAGTGTGTGTAAATTTTAATACATGATTGAATTTCTACATCATTTTCTTCTGTTTAAGCACATCCTAGTCTTCCCCAACAACCACTCAATTGCACCTTTATTATGTACAGTCAGTATTTATGAAATATTGCATATCCATCTATGAACTTAGAAAAATAACATGCAAGGGAAATTGTTACTATGAAATGGATAAAAAAAAAGATAGGAAAACCAGTCAATCCCCTTTTTAATGTGTTATGGCTTTGCACCAAGTATCAGATGCCAAAACAAACAGTTTAAGATGCTTCTTGCTAAAGGCACTTACTGTTCTTCAAACACACTATCAAATTTAGTTCTATTGCATTAAGAAGTGTATCTCTAGGACCATACTCTCATAACACAACAGAACAGTCCAAAAAGGCAGCATTAATAAAAGGGAAAAAAGGGGGTTTATGTTAAAATATGAAAATACCAAGAATTAACACAAACTTTCAGGATTTGGTCCTTATAAAACAGGCAACAGCATTCAGGCAATAGTGACTTCTTTTCTTAGACACTAACAAAATAATATCCCCAAAAATGAACTCTTCCAGTTCCAGCGTATAGATATGTCTAAGTCGAGTAGCGTACCATCTAACACCACCCCCAGTAAAAACATAGCTTTTCAAGACTAACTACTGCTCCACTTTGGCTGTGAAGGAAGAAGCCTCAAAAGAGCATTGTACACGCACATGCTAGCAAGCCTACAATTCCGTGTCTCTGTATCTGGATGGTTGTCCATAATACCCCTTCTTAGAGTGATCTGATAGCTGCCGACGGTACTCCTCTTCCTCCTCTGCATCGCTGCCGTAACTGCCACGGTTCTCTAGGTAAGGTCTAATAGGAGGTTTCTGGGGTTCTGGAGGTCTGGAGCTAGGACAGCAAGACAGGGAAAGGGAGATAATGTTTACTTCCATTCTGAAAAGCTGAAAAATAATTATATTTAGTATTGGCTTTATGGCCATGTACAACCTAGAAAGGCAAATGGAGCAAATGAAACCCCTTCTAGCCTATCAACAATTATATGACCATGGCAAGTCTCACCTGGAGAGGCATCGTATTTCCATCAAGCTGGAGCCTGATGTTTAGATTTGACCTACTCAACCTACCCAGAAGAATGCCAAATTTAAAATTATTAAACAACCCCTACACGCACACACACACATCAAGAGCTTAGCAGTACTTATTCCCCGAGCACAGAGGTTTTCAGCCATTGCTGCTACCCCAACTGACATTCTCCTCAACTATTTTGCATCAGATTCTTTCTATGCCTGCTGCTTGCTTCTTTTGCATCCCCAGTTTCCTGTCTCAAGGTCTGAAGGCTGCTTATGTGACATTTCTTAAATTGATAGCTGCCTCTCCTCACTCAAGGTTCTCACTAGGGCTCTTATCCTTAAAAGTGGCCAGAAATAGCCCATATATTTGCTTTCTACCCTATCGTGCTAGCCATTTAATGTGACACTGAGCAGTTATATGGAAATAAAATCTGCCAAGGAAGGGCATTTTTTTCAAAAGCCGTGATTTTTGCAGTCCCACATTGTTCAAAAACAAGATGTTATCTTCCTTCCACCTTGCCCCACTGCTTTAACACTCCATCTAGGTCCATCCTTACTATTTGCATAGGACAACAAGAGCACTGATTTCTGTATGTAAGCAAACACTCTGCATATGTGGTTAAAGATTACTTTTAACTACTTCTAAAAAGCTTTCAAGGCTCTATTAAAAAAGTATGCTTTTCTGAACCCACCAAGAAAACCTGAAAATAATCACTTCATGTTTTCCATTTCTGCATTTCAGACTATATACTATAACATGAAAGGACTTGATTCACTAGAAAAAGAAGTCCCATTTCTATTGGCTATTACTAAAAGGTAAGAAAAACCTAAAGTCCTGCTGAGCAGAAAACAAAATCCATCAGGCAGTGTGTTAGCTCTTGCATAAGTGACTGCTTTAGCCACAGAAATATGTAGTGTGTAGAGTAAGATGACACAATTGTCAACCAGTCCAGAACTTGCTGAGTTTTAATGAAAGACTCTTACTTTCATGAGACTTGATGGGTTACCTCAGCCAAGTTTCATCCTCAGTTTCCCTACCAACACAATACATCTATAACTGAATAAGCATTTAAGTAATTAAGTGCTATTAAGTAATTAAAACAGCAATTATTTCTTAGGATGGACTAACAATCATCAAGTATCTAGCACAGGAAAAACAGACATCAAAGGACACAAATGCAGAAAAGCTTCTGAGTAATACTGACTGGAGCAAAAAACTGGTTCTGCAAACATTTCCACAAAAGAATACAGTGTTTCTTCCTAGGTAACTCAAATACTATGAATGAACTAAAAGAAAAAGAAAATCCTCAAAAACGAGTTCACTGAAATTTNCCCAGGTCCTTCTCCGCAGAGCTGCTCTCCAGCAGACTCACCTTTACAGTAATCTTTAAGGCACAACAAAGCGATATACCAAGGCAGGATTATTTGTATGAATAAAAACTGGCAAGATCAGTTTTCCTTCTGATGGTGAAGTAAAAATTTGAGACAAAATGCTTTAAATTGGATACACCTTACCTCATAGGCTGGGGCCAGTTCTGTTCTGACTTCTGTGTTTTGACAGGGACAGCATAAATATCAGGATGCTTCTGGGCTATTTCAAGCTTTAAAAGAAAGTAGGAGAAAATAACTGTTCTTTTTAAGTACATCCATTAGGGAACCTAGACTGTAGATCTAGCAGGTCACAGCTACATCTGAAACAATTAAAGCACCAACTGATAACTGATCTGATTCATATTCCTATAATTGTATAGTCTTTTGCTAAAGTAGCAATTCAAAGCGCACGTGAAAACAATGGATTGTCAAAAGCAACAGGATTATTAGAAGAGACTGCTTTCTATAGTTACAATAGGAAGCCTTAAAATATGTCCTCTTTTTACATCCAAATCCACAGAATGGTACGTCTGTACGTGTGGTTTCCCAAACTTCTCCCTCCAGAAGCAACACTATGCAAGGGCATGATTTTCATTTTCAGGATGCAGGCTGTTCTATTTGCTGGAAAGCACAGCAGGAGGAGAATGCATCTTTGCATACCCTGGCATTCTGGGCCTCTTGAAGCTCTTGCATTCTTTGCATCCTCGCCTTATGATCCATCTCCTCAAATATTTTGACTTTCCTCAATACAGATTTTGGAGTATTTTCTTGTTCGCTTCCTTCTTCTTCCAACTTTGCCTCCTCCTCCTCCTCCTCTGCAGGTGGGACTGCTGGCTGGGAGTTTCTCAGGATGGGACGCCCAAAGGCAGGTTTCACAGAAACTGGTGGTGGTGCTGCTTTAGCTGATATAGTTGAAGTCTCACTGCTGACAGTGACGTTACTTGATTTGGAGTCATAGTTCTTGGGGAAGTCGTACAGATCCTCTTTGTTTTGTAACTTTCCCTGCAAGGACAAAACATGTAAACAAAGTTTACATCAGCAACTTCATAATTTTTATGTCAAATGAAGGCTTTAACCTGAAATTAATCATTTTGCCTATGTAGTTAACTGTGTCAATCTTCATCCAAAGTAACCCTTGAAAGGTATTTGAACTGCTGCAACATTTTGGCCATACACTCACACACTACCCATCAACCTATAGAAGACTAACATACTTAGACTTGTTTGTACCGTTTGTTAAGATTTACCAGAACTACAACGTGTGTTGGAGACAGCACAGAGAAAACTGACCTCCCAAATGATCTGACAGGTACTACCTCATGTAGAATATCACTACCAGGAGTTTAGAAGTGCACAGGACCAAGTCTGTTTTCTATTCCATCTTTGTTTTCCTTACACATGTTGTACACTGTGAAGACATACTTGAATATATTTTGAACACATGCAGTATGTGAGGGCAACCATCCACATAAAGAAAGGCCTTTGGGGTCAGGGGAAATCAGGAATTGCTAGAATATAATTTGGTGTACAAACATTGTATTTTTTTTCCCCTGCATCATTCCCGAGCAAGGTTTGATTAGACAGCTGACATCAATTTCTAGTGATGGAGACCGACTTCAGAGGTAGTAGATGCTCATTTTGTGCTTCATAATAACAGCCATCAGATACGCTTTTCCTGATGATTAGTCTGCATTTGTTCTTGCTGAGCTGAAAAAGTGCCTTTCAATTTGTTGGCAGACACAAAAAGGAGTCTACTTTCTTATTCCATATAGAGATCTCATATATTTGAGGAGAACTGTTATCCTTTAAATCTTCTCTCTGCTTGGTCCTGCAACATCTTCAGTCATTCCTTCACACTTACACTGTTTTCTAGTCTCTGATCATTCCTATTGCTCTTCCTAATGTGCTACCCTACAAAGTTCTCCAGAAAGAGGAGCTTCATACTCAGATTTGTTTCTGCAAGTTTACCTTAGGTGGTTCAGGCTTGAAGGCTGGAGGTGGACTCGGTTCCCTAAGGATCTCCCTGCTACCAGCTTTTCTCAACTGAGCTCTTGGTTCTGGACTGAATTTTTTTAAAATCTACAGAAGAAAATAAGAGATAAAATCACTGTAGCGTCCAGTAATTCAGTAACTTTTTTCTCTCTCTCAAATTTACTATTTTGGGAACAGTAACCAGGAGTCAAATGACTGTCAGCAACCTAACCACAATCACCGCAAATGTAATTGCAAAGTTCAAGGTGAGTTAGGCAGTTAGGTGAGTTAGGCAGAAAAGCAGAGCTATTATGATTTTTGCTCTGCACAATGTAGCTCTAAAACACTATCAGAAGTAAGATAAAGCTGCAGTTTAAAAAACTCCCATTTTTAAGCCATACATACAGGGCTTTCAGGAAGTCCAAAGTACAGTCTTGTTCAAAATCCAATCATCTCACCTCCTCATGATGCACAGGTTCAGAAGATCGGCTAACAGATGAAATCCTTGGTTCGTCCAAGGGCTCATCAAGTTCATTGTCGGTATATGCACCTCCTTCTCCATCTGTGTCCTCTAGGTCACTGACGAGCCGACTGTCACAACTCAAATAATCAGCACCCATTGCAGTAAGGTAAGACATACGATCATCTGCATCATCTTCCATGCTGTCCATCTAGAGAAAATCAGTAAGAATCAAGAAACAAATATTAAATAGATAAGAATTAGAATCTAGTTAGGTCTCAATATCATGCCAAACAACTCCTTAAGAATGACTTTGCAGAACTGAAAGAAATTCTAATGCAGAATCAAAACCGAAAGTCCTGTAAAAGTTTATCCCCCCCTCACCATTCTCCCCTAGTCACAGCATTAGTGATGAAAGCTCCAAAGTACCACAGAAAGAACAGTAAAAAGTATTTTTTTGTAACCAAGAAAGACATCAACTGACTACTTGTCTAATCTATCCAGCATTGGCAACAAACTTTGAACAATTTTTACTGGCAAGATGTATCTTGAGACATCTGTATTGCTTAGTACAGTATGGACTGACCACTTACCTTTCCTTCTGATACCCATACTGCTTCTCCTTGCTGTTGCTGAATTGTATCTTTCAGACTACCATACCAGCTATCATTGGCTGAATTCAAATTGATAGTGGCTGTAAAAATCAAAGGAAAAAGTATATATACCCAGAAAATGCAATGTGATCCTTTATCCAGTCTTTGCTGTTAAACACTTTCTGTTTTAGTCATGTGAGAATGTTAAACAGTCATTTCATGTAGATTGCCAACAGAAGCATGGTATTTTTCTTTTATTGTTTGTCCATTCCCCAAGCTTATTAAATCCTTTATCTTCTAATGACAGTACTCCAATTCACAGTTTTCATTTGTATCAGAATTTGGCAGGACAAGGAAATTTGAAAGAAGTCAAGAAAGGAACTGTGCCTAACCATACATTCACACCATTTTAGTTCCAGCCTGCGTGAGATAATATGCAGGGTAGTAAATGAATGTCTCAAGACTCACACAGTCACATCTACTACTCTTTTGGTAAGCAGGTTAGACACACATTCTGCCTTACCTGTAAAGAGGTGGGAACAAGTTTTCTTCAGTTTGTTTGCTTGCTCATAAAGTTTTCTTGAGCTCTTGTTGGATGTGGAACACAGCCTTTGTCTCATGGTTTTCACACCCTGCTTACTGTCTGGGTTAAAGAAGACCACAATTGGAAACCACTGGGTATAATTTAGCAGGTCCACTGCTTTAGGAGTAACATCCAACAGGGCATGTTTATCCTGTTAACAAGAAAGCCCAGTCAGTGTGCTGCTTGTGGGGAACGAGAGGAGGTGGCTGGAACATGGTATACTAGGAAAACCAGAATATTTTTGTGCAAATAAGACCACAACTTGTTGGATTTTTTCCCCACAGTTGTATCACATTCAGAAGCCATAGCAGGCAGCCATTTTCTTTCACCTGCATTTTTCTGAACAGCTTGTGCCTGAATGTACACATTCTTATGTTAACTCTCATGTTAAGTGAGATGTGCTTATTCCATTTTTTTTTTTAATAGGTAAAGAAAGTTAACTAGCTTTTCTCTCTACCAGCCCCTACCACAGCTTCTGCTACCACAACTATTCTGAGTGCTATTTGGGAGCTTTTATCAACACTTAGTAGCTGAGGAAAATCCCACCTTTTTTTCATTCAATATATTCCTTCTCAGCTACTTCTAGTGCAAAGATGAATGGCATTTTCAAACATTTTCAAACTCTGAAGCAATCTAGAACAGTAAGTTTCTGATGACAGTAAGAGTAACTAGAGCAATGCACGACAGTAAAGCCTCCGTGGCAAATTCAGAAAGCATATAGTAAAATACAGATGCCCATCAGTTCAAATTCAGAATGGACTAAGGAAGGAGAATTTAATTTCTAATAATCAGAGCCACCCTCCCACTTGGAGGACAGCTATCAAAATGATAAAAATTGTTGTTGAACAATTTCAAAACAGTTCTATCATTAAGCCAAGTCTGCTTATTTCAGAAATAGATGCAGTAAAGATTTGAGGGCTCAGCAAGTTTTAGGAGCAAACAAATCAAACAAAATACCTTTGAGTGTAAGCAATTTTCACAGAGAAATACTCTACCTGCTCAATGATTTGCTTCACAGTGTTCAAGCGCACAACCCCAGTTGATTTCTCTGAACCTGCATCTCTGGGTTCTGTCTCTGCAAAGACAACATTTTAGCTTATCTAGAGTGGCTGGGCAGCTGTGATTATTAAGTTATCCATTCTCTCAGTTAAGGAAGCTAGGAGGACAACTTACTTGCTGTCTGGTACAGGTGAGGCAAATCATTTGACAACTTCTCCATAGCAACGTCTGCAATAGGGCCAAATATCACCACAGGTCTCTTAAAACCAGCTGAAAGAAAAATATTTGGAGAAAAGATAAGTCTGATAAGATTGGTTTCATATATAAGCGAAGCAGCACAGACAAGATCCTCAATCACTATGCAAGGTTATGAATAAGATGAAGGTATTAAAAATACATTTTAGAAATTTTATTTCTCAAAAGTTTGTGCAACAGCACAACACATACAGAAAGCTATTTTTATCAGCTGAGAAAGCAAGAGGCATCGTTTTAATTTAACAGCTTCCTTATTCCTTCTAATGAAGATGTATTGAGAAGATTCTACATTCTGAAAACATACAGCAGATCTTAAATAATCTTTCCATGCAGCAAAATGAACCTTGACCCAGTGGGTTTTGTGTGAATAAAGATACAAATGCTAAACCAGCTGCAGGGCAACTTGAAGAAGCAAAGAAATGCCAAATTCTGTTATGCTTATGCCAAAACAAGTGCAAATACAGTCCTCGTAAGTTAATGGGGGAATGCCATTCTATTGCTCAGTTTTCATCTTGACATCTACGAGCTCCTTTAAAATACTTTTTACTATTTGTTTTGTTCCACAATACTGTCATATGTTAATACCTAGAAAATTATCTTGACTTGCTGAACATCACTAGTAATATAGCTACTTTAGACTCACAGAAATGGACCACATCAACCTCGACTACATTTGGACAATCAGTTGAAAATACTTGGGTTTTATTTGTTCTCAAGGTAATGTTAAATGGTATTTATGAGCAAGCTAGATTGTGACTGATCTCAGGCATACAGATTGTATTTTCAGAGCTAGCCAATGGGAAGCTGAGGAAACAAGAAACCCCTTTTTTCATTTTAAACCTTGAAATTGGCACGTGTGATTTGGAGGCAAAGGAGAATCGCGGCAGTTTGAAAACATACAAAACTTTTTTCTTAAAGTAGTTAACAGCATCATGAAATTTGCGTTCTGAGAAAAATGTCATCCCTTCCTGTTGCTCAAACGTAACACTGAAGCCAAGCTTGAACAGCTTACTTAACTGACCAAACACTGGGTTGCTGAACCAGCCAGCAATAAATGGGCAGCTGGCTTACAGCAGTCTCACTTACCCTCACGCAACTGAACTCGCTCATAAGCTGGGAATTTTGTGCTCACAGATACAATAGCTGTCAGGTCTTCACGACTCTTCCTCAGATTCTTCTTCACTCCAGATCGCTGGCCACGTGTTCTCCAGAAGTCTGCTCTATCGCTTGAACCATCTTTTTGGGTGTTTTGAACACTGGCCATCTGCTCAGCTCTGACAGGGAAAGCACAGAGTTCATTTGTACAGAACTAGTCAAAGCGAGCAAAGGAGCTCTCATTGAAGAACAACGTGGTAGTTTGCCAGATAGACAGCCACGAGTGGAAGAAAGAACAAAGCAGTCCAGGTTCTTTTCCCTTGGAGTAAACACAGTGTCAGAACAATGCTCTGACTCACCACAGCTACAAGATCCATGGGCAGGAATAAGTCCTCAGGTCTTAAACTGATAACACACACACACACACACAAGCATAAATAAAATAATGCAACTACAAAGAGGTGGTGAGAGACTGCAACTCAGATCTGAAGCTCTAAGAAACTTCTGTCACTCTTCTCCATTAGGCCTTTTATGTTAAGTCACTACAGCACAGAAACAAAGGCTGGTTTGGTCAGATCAATTAACAGAGAGGACAGAATGTACTAACCAAGAAAGGGGCAGGGGAGTCACATAAGAAGCATATTTCAGGAACTTCTGTACAATGCAATTGTGAGCTTTTTTCCTCCATCCTAAAATCACAACCATGCTCAAGAACTTAAAAGCTACAGTCTAAAAACACCCTGATTTTTTTGCTGATGAATTTTAATATTTTTACTCATTGTGCGCATTTGAATACTTGTTCTTTCCTCACATGAATTTTGACTAGGAAAGCATATTTAAGCAAAAAAAAATTGCTATGGTTTACTCAGTGAACTTATTTCACATAAAAATAAGAGCTACAGCTACCAAGAAATATTAGCCTTGGATTAGAGATTCTGGAAACATCTCTCATCAGGATATACAAAAGAAATCCAAACACTGAAGTTCTTTTAAAAGATTAATCATCAGAGTGTTCTCGCACACACAGTCATGAGCTTCCTACGGTGCAGGTTGGGTTTTTTTGTTCGGTTTGATTTTATTTGGTTGATGATGGGGTGGGGCGGGAAGAAGAGAGGGGAAAAAGGCAAAAAAAGCAAAAACATGACCCTCCACTCATTTTCTAGAAGAGGAACGGAAGCAGCTAGTGGTCAAAACTTGGTTGATTGTTGAGACAGGAGCTCTAGGCCTGTGTTGCAAATACGTGATCTAGTATGTAGGTAACACTATCCTCTTACATAATGCCATGGTTCCAAAATCTACAGTTTTACAAGCACAATTGTTGTGAAAGTAAAGACATAACAATTTATTCATTCTTGTAAGATGGGCAAAAAAAAGATAGGAAGCAAAAATCATTTGAAAAAAAATATCTTCTAACAATGGGTAGGAAGACAGGATGCCACGTTACCTGCTCTTATTTGGAATGAGGCCCTTTTCCAGTTCATTTCCAATTCTCACGGCCAGCCAGTTTCCCAGTTTGCCATCATACAGTGTATCAACCACTCTAAAGATCTCCCCTCTGGTGAATGCTAAGCTCTGCGGTGACTCTTTTTCACACTCAAAGTGGCTCCTGATGAAGAATGAATCTCCTCTGCCACAGGCCATGATGTCTCTGTAGACTAAAACAGGAACTCCCCTTTAGTTTATATTTCTTTACACTTGAAAGAAAGATTAAGCTGTCACTCTGCAGAACAGTTTTGAAATTCTTCCCCTCCACTCAAAAAGATGTAAAAAACCATCCCTCACATCCATTGCCCCACACGCACGTTATCAAGCGTGTTCTATACTTGTACACGTACAGCCCTGAGGGAAGGAGTTACTTGCACCTTCCCAAAGCAAGAGGCAGCTATAGTACTTCAGTTTAATAGCAGGCTGTGTCAAGACTAAGCACAACAGAAATTACTGTGGTTTCACTGACAAAACACAGCTTAAAAGCTTCATGGATATATAAACATTTTGTTCAAAGCACTTACCTTCATATTTGCTTTGAGCTAAAATTGTCACTGTTTCCCCTTTGGGAATTTCTAAGAGATACAAAACAGCATCTTCCCGAACAATGCCTCTGAAGTCTTGAGTGTTTACCTACATTAAAAAAAAAAAATCAACAATAAAAGGAAAAAACAAAGATTTTTGATTCATCTAAAAAAATCTTAAGTATTCTCTTTCCTTATTACACTTTTGTTTTAAAGTCAATATGGGTGTCTGTTGCCATAAAGAGTATTTAATTCCAGTCATTAACAGTAATCTTTCTGAAATAGCAAGGTCCTGGATGTTTACTGCTAGATTGTTTCTTCTCCTTTAACATGCTCCAAAAGGCCTTGAAAAATCAAGTCTATCACAGGAGAAAACAGACAGAAGAGAAAATTACATTAGCCCCTATTCAAATTTTCAGAAAAAATGGAGAATGTAAGAGGACAAAATAGCACATATGATACAATTCAGAAACTGCAAAAATAAATCAGTGTTACCCAAGGAAACTGGAGAAAGATGAAAAAAGAAAAATATGCCAGCCTCAATTTTTCCCCCCTCCAAGACCAGGATGAAACATTGTATGGAAAATTTATTCTCCCATCTTGGGGCATTTTTCTTGATTAATATTTCTCCTACCTACTCCTTCCACAGAATCTTATTAAACAAATTAAAGCTTGATACACATTTCTCCTTCAAGAACTCACTTCAGTAAAATCCCTCTACCACACATACACACTTCCAAAGCAATAACAACTTCCTAAGATCATAATTGCTTCCATATTTCCACTAAGAAGCAAACAAAAAAAAAAACCCAAATGTATTTGTGCTTCAGGGACACATACATATACTCATACCTTAAGAATCTGATCTCCTTCCTGCAGTCCCTCCTGATCAGCTGAGGTGCCTTCCTGAATTCCAGCAATAAATATCCCTACATCATTTCCGCCAGCCAGTCGTAGACCCACGCTGTCCCCTTTCTTGAATCTGACCATTTTTGTATTAGGACTACAAGATTTACAGGCAGAAAAAGGAAGTAAGATCAGATGTTAGGAATATGACAGTAACAGGCTGTCAAGAGAAATAAACTGCAACTCTTTCAAGAAAATCATACTAATAATATTCTTAGCCTGTTTTTTTCACTACATAGCCTGTATTTACCCAGGTAACTCTTCAGTGAGGGAACGAAGCAGTGAATTTTCCATTTTTCAGAGTGGAAACTTAATGAGGAAATAAGTGACATACACAGACTTGACAGCACATGAAAACAACCCCCTGTTCGTTAAGCCCCAAAATAGTTCCCTACCTATTAGGTCGTCTCTTGGACAAGTAGCTGGGTTTTTTGTGAAAAAAGCCTCAGTTATAAGTATTCATAATCACCATTTTTTTCCCTCTATACACTTGAGATCTGTCATATGAATTAAATTTATATGTATTTTCTTTGCTGTTTAACATGTTTGCTAGACAGAAGTCTTCAAGTCATCTTGTAACAGAAATCTTCAAATCTTCGTGTAATGAGAAGTATTTCCAAGTATACTCTACTGGTATGTTAACAATCAGTTCTTTCATATTGCAGTGGGGAGAGGCTACTGTACTAGGTTCAGCTTTTTTGCTGTCAGAAAAGCTGTATGCCTGAGTGACCTTCCAACACAGAGGACAGTACTTATCTGTTAGTCTCTCTCAGTAATACCCTAAGCCTGTATTAAAAATTCCCCTTCATCAAAATAATCACTTGATTAATTTGCACATCAGTAACAACATATGCAGGGTCCAACTCAGAAAAGATCTGAGATGGGAATCCATTTGAGAAAATACTCCAAGCTACAAAACATCTTCAAAACCTTATCTTTAGGGTTCTTATAATCTCAGTGCTCCTCTCCCTTCAATTTCTGTATTTGGAAACTCTCAAAAGAAAACATGTAAGCTGATTTCCTATTAATACAGTTTGCAACTTCTATTATCTTCATTGTTAAAGAATCAACAGTACCAGGTTCCACCTGATCACTTATAAAAAACATCAAAAAACCACCACAAAAATAAACTTTAGAAGTAGCATTTTGTTTGAAGACACGAATTTCTGTACAGAAACACATACAACACACACGTTTGGCCTGTCCTGCAACAAGCTTGTTTACAAATTAAATAGAGGACACTCTCTTTGTATCTTAATATCGTCGGGAAGGGGACAATTGTCTTTTGTGTACATATAAAACAATGGAAGGGGTGTAAAATACATTTCCATGGAATTTCACAGGTTAGACTGGCCCTCTACTCAAAGGACGTCATTCAGGACCTTCAGCAGCTACGTTTTTGAATCTTTCTGGCAGTAGAGATACCACTACCTACCAGAGGAAGTTGTTCCAGTGGTTAACCACTCTCATAATAAAAAGTTTTCTTCATATCAAGTTAGAATGTCCTATGTTCCAGCTTGTGTCCCTCACTCCCTGCCCTACTACTGCACCCTTCTGAGAAGAGTATGGCTGTGTTTCCTCTACACTCACTACCCATTAGGTCGCTGCAGAAGACAGCGGTAAGATGTCCCTTCAGTCTGCTCTTCTCCAGGCTTAACAAACCCAGTTTTCTCGGTCTTTTCTCATATGTTATACACTGCAGCCACCAACCCCGTAGACTCGCTCCATTGTGTCAGTGTCGTTCTTGTCCTGGGGTGCACCCAAAATGGACGTAGTACTCCAAGTACTACCTCCAAATAGACCAGAATAAAAATATAAAAATATACCCATTGTCTATGTTCCCATGAAAGCCCAGAAGCACAGGGTGTTCTGTACCTTCCAGGCAGATACTTCTAAAACTAAGTTTAACTCAAATATGGTCAGTTAGAAGCCATGTCATCTCTCTTGGCATTAAGCTATAAAGCGAGTATCATTCCAAATGGACAGAAAAAACCTGAAACCACACACAGGTCACTGGAAGAACACTAAGTGAAAAGAACATAGCAATCACCACCTTACCCATATATTGCTTCATCTTCGGGGCTGGGTTTAAGAATCGTTCTTGTAACTGCTTTTGGTTGAGACGCTGTATGTAAAAAAGCCAACAGAAGTTACTGAGCTACTAAAGAAGTTATAAATGGCAGCAACTTTTAGCTATCAGACAGCAATCAAACCTCACCACACCAAAGATTAATACAGATTTCAAAGTCAAACATCTCTTTGACTAGAATTGATTTTCTTCTCTTTTTTTAAATTCTTGAAAAGGAACAAAAAGGTCAAGGGAGGGATACACAACTCTTTCAGGTGAGCCAGATCAGGGTTCAGGAATAGCTTCATTTGGCTGCTTAGGGCAATAGGCTACAGTAGATGCTCTAGGAGAGTACTTGCTTTTTGAGGTGGTAATTCTAATAAGCAACTGCCTTCAAATAATCTCAGGTTTCTCTCTCGACACCACAAAGCAAAGACGGACCTGTGCGTCAGGATGGGGTTGTCAAGAAGAGTGTGCTAGATATGTCAACGTGATTGGGGAACTAGACATTCTGAGGGCAGGGGAAAAAAAAGGAAGCAAAACCTTCAAACTCTGACCTGCTGGATCATCTTGGTACTTCAGTTCTTTGTTTGTGTCTACAACTGTAACAGCAGGAATAGCAATGTCACCAGTTGATTTGAATGGTGTAGGCATTGCCCCCATCCTGGACATCCTACTGGATGCATCATCTTTTGCACTAAAATAAAGAAAAAGAAAAAAAACAGTGTAGTGAAATCAAATAAGAAGGTCTATTTTAAGAACTTCTTTAACAAGCATTAGAAAAATGGACTAGAAAAGACCGTTTCTTACCTTGGCTTCTCTTTCAGCTTTTCATTGGATGAATGTGAATCTAGATCAGAATGATGTAATCTGTCGTCTTGAGGGGAGAACGATCTGTTTGACTCTATTTCAGAAATGTCTGTAAAGAGAGCAGCAAATCAAGAAATGCAGGATTTGTTTAAATTATATGCACATCTGATCACCACATTTACACAGTTTTGACATCGAAAATACGCTGAACCTTCAAGCCTACTCCTGTTCCAAGCTGGATTTGACTAGGGTTCAAAAAGTGCTGTATGCCTTTTAGTACTTCCAGCCCACCACCCCCCTGAAAATATTTCAGGAAGGTTTCACACAACCTTTAGGAAACACACTCACACCAGAACTACTTTAGCATACCACAGACTCATTAATTAGTCTTAGCAGCCTTTTATTTCAGGTCTTATGGAGGTTCCCAAACAGAAGACCACCTTCACATTAACAGTCCTCATCACATCATTGCTTTGGAGTGGCAAAAGAGAGTAGCTCTCAGACTTGAACCGTATCTCAGTCTTCACAGTAAAACCTACAAAAAGTTGCACCCAGTATTCTGACATCACAGAAGCAAATATCTTGCACTAAGTAACGTAACATCATGCTCCCTGAAACATCCTGAGCCCTTCCATAGCAAGATTGTGTTGAGAGATATAGCTCATACACTGTGAGAGATCATTTGTACGGAACAGATACTCAAAATAGAAACCAGTTGCCCAAGGAGACTCAATTTCCTCTTGTCCTAACATTTTTTCCCTCCTGTTGAATGCTGTCATGAATGTTAATTCCCTCACAAGGGGAGACCAGTCCAATCCACTTGTTTTTAAAACTGCAGTCTTTTATTAAATCAACTGACTTCCTTGTTCTGAGAAGTAAGATCGATTTTGCCAGACTAACATTGCTTCTTCTATCTCTGGCCCTGCCCAAAATGTAATCACATGATTCCTACAAAACTATTCTTTCACCTAAAGGCAGTGGGCTTGATGCTTCATTGGCTATTATTCAGGTTTGTGGTTGGGGTTTTGTTGTTGGTTTTTTTTTTTTTTAAACAGTACCACTCTACCACAGCAAGACACTATGAGTTCCGTTCTGTCCCTGCACAGAGTCCAGAACTTTTTATCCAAATTAAACCTCACCATCCATTTCTGAGTCACTGTCGTTCAATGAAGGAATGTTGAGCAGTGTCTGCTTTCTGTCCCTGAGGACAACCAGCTGGAGCTTCCCCCGTGACTTCTCAATCAATTTTCGGGCATCAGCTAAAGACATGTTCTCTGTCACTGTACCATTGATCTGGACATAAAAAAGTAACAGTAACACTACAAGTCAACAAACAAGTCCATATTGTGCTCAAGTTTAATAGTGAACCTGACTATAACATGACATACTCCACAGTAACCACTATAATAAATGCCTGCTAAACTGCTAGCAGTATAACAGAACAGACCTTGAGAATGATATCCCCTTCGTGAAGGTTGCCATCTTTGGTTGCTAGGCCAGTACAGGTCATTTCTTTTATGAAGATCTGACTTCCAAGTCGGAGACCATATTCTGGAATCAGGGAAATAATCCACTGTAGCTTAGAAATGAGCAAGGGTGCATTTTCTTAAAAGTACACAGTGTACATGCAGCACATCCCGTTACACCGTGAGAAAAGAAAAAAAATGCGGACCTAGTAAATACACTTAACTCCAGGCTAAGTCTCCTATTGCTGTACTGCCACCACAGTAAGAACAAACAGCAGTCCAAAAATAATCACAGATGGATGATTAATCTGCACCTTCAACAGCAAAACAATGCCTTTGTTCTTGAGGTGCTTATTAACAGACTAGTTTCTCTCTCTGTATCATATTTTGCATGGTGTAAAAAGGGAGGGAAGAGGGTCAAAAACCACTTGTAGAAGAGGTGGGTTTTAATACCAGTCGCTCCATGCTGACCCTGTCCTATCTGCACCCCAGTAAGTGCCTCTGTTTCAGGCAAAGGATTCCCACCTCCCTGCCTTTTTCCCCGCTTTGATCTAAGTTGTTTGGATCAGTATATTTGCTGCTTAAAACACACACATCCTAGAACAACAAGAAAAGGAAAGAAACAGTTATCTCTCTTAAATATTTGCCACATTTGTGAGAGACTGCAGAGCATCCATATGAATGGCAGAAATTATAATGGAATTACTAGCTACACATAAAACTTAACAAAAAACCACCTTAAATTTCTCCGTATTTGTATACCCGTCTGCATTATCTTTACAAGTGGAAACATTAAATACTGGCGAAGAAGAGGAAGAAGGGAAAGGGATCCTTGCCAGAGTCAATGAAAAAAGCAGTTAGCTCCTGCACACAAAGCTTATATAAGCAGAAAACTATTACAAATCACAACAGGGCAGATTAGAAAAACACAACCTACAAAACTGCCACAAACAAACCATAACACCCCCCAAAAAACCCAAGCAGAAAAGAATGCACAACCTAGTTGCAAATATGCTTCGTAGCACAGGAATCTTTATTTCAAAGCACATGAAAGATCAGGCGTTTGGCTTTCACTTACACCCTCCAATACTCAGCAAGAAAAGGCTGTTTCAGATGTTGCTATTCTTTAACTACATTCTGAAGCATTCAGTACCAAACCATCCTTGGAACTAATTTAATTATACTGAAGGGAAGAAGTAAGCGAACTACTAAAGGCAGAGTCTACTCTTCATGCTTTGTAGCTGGCCCTTTTGTAGATGTGCCAAGTGTAATCCGAATCAAGATCAGATACATGTTTCCCACCAGAACCAAAAGAATAGGGCAGAGAAAATGGAAAACGAAAGGACACAGTGGCTTGAAAAGACTGAAACACTACGGGTGAACAGTTCTTTGTTCAAACGTGAAGTTTAAGGTGCTGGGGGAAAAAGCACCCCAAACAAACAACTTAAGTGATCAGCTAGAAAACTCAACATTTAACCTGTAAAAGCAGAGAATATTCAGCTCCTCTCCCTCCCCACCATAGTAACATGCTGTATTAGAAGTTAACTCCTCTTCTCCCCTACCATACCTACCTTCATTATGCTTGCCTTTTGTTAAGAGAACACTGACAGGTCCGTTTTGATCCTGAGGTCCTACGTACTCATGTTGATGGTGTATTTCAGGCGAAGGGCTTCGGGAATGAAGCCTGTCCCGACTTCGACTCCTCACTTCCCTCCTGTATCTAGGATCAGGTTGAGATCCATGACTGTAACTGTGTGGGCTGTAGTCCCGTTCATAGCCACCATCCCTGTCGATGCTCCTTCCCCTGCTCCGATCTCTTCTATAGTCTCGATCCAAGCTCCTGTCAACACTCCTACCACGACTTCGATCACGGCTGTAGCTGCATTCCCTATCATGGTCTCTGCTTCGGTTACGCCCTCTGTCTTGTTCATTTCTATAGCTCTGATCCAGGCTGTTGCCCCAGCTTTGGCTGCGCCCTCCATTACCACTATGCCAGCTTCTGTCACTGTAGCCACTTCGAGCACTTCTGCCATCAAATTCTGCATGGTCATCCATTACATCTAAAGCTCTGTCCTCATAGTCAAGGGAGGGGCTTCTCCTCAATGCAGCAGCCTGCACTTTCCTTGGTCTTTTCACTACCTGTTCAGTGCAGTACGAAACAAACAAACAAAACTCTTCAATGGTCAGAATGTGAAATTCAACAGACAAATGAATACTCTTTACATTTCAAATAGAGGTTGGGGGTGGGGGTACAGAGGGCACAATGTTCTATTTATAGAACAACCAGTAAATTAGATTATTTGGATGTACAGAAGAAATATTTACTAATTGTGAGGATAAAGAACAGTAGGAGAATTAAAAAAAAAAATCTGATCAGCAATCGCATTCCTTTACCTCTGCAAGAGTAAGTAATGAATGCTTTTTTTTCTTTTTCTAGATGACTTCTAAAAAACATGACAAGTCCCTGAAAGAGAGAGTTGTAGATGCCTCTCTCAGCTAACAAAAGATAATCTGGACAGCAAATTCTTGGACAAGGTCTGTGTATGCAGGACATCAGTTGCCTCACATAACTTTAATTTTACTCACTAATGAGTGATAGTTGGAAAAAATGAAAGATTGAGGATATAAATTTTATTCCCAGTTTTTCAACAGGGTAAGTTTGTAACACTGTTTGATTTTCATTTGTTCCACCTGTAGAAACTTTATCTTTATTTACCTTGAACATTCTACTGGCAAAGACTTGCTTTGCTTTATGCATTTACAGTACACTTCATAGAAGAAAACCAAAACCTCGAATGGTTACACAGGTACATACCACTGTAGGGTGAACACATTTGTAATTTACTTACAATGGTGGCCACTTTTCCACTTTTCCTAAGCTGTTGAACTGCAAAAGAATGCGGCACATTTTCCATTGGAGTCCCGTTAACTATGACCACTCGGTCATTTTCTCTGAAAGAGGTGGGGGAGGGGAAAAAAAAAGGTATTTAAGAGGCATCTTCATGAAAACACTGGAACAAGATTTTTTTTTTTTTCAGGGGGAACCTACGGATTTCATTCACTTTATAGGGAGTTTTGCTTGCAAGCTGTACTTGTTATACAAACACTATGATACCTGAATATTACAAGAAGCTTTCAGTATGTTTACAAATTAGACCTTGATTAGTGGTGTGTACCTTTGTACACATACTATGTCCATCTTAAGTACCATGCCATAATATCAAAGATTTTGTTTTTTAAAGAGTATTTGTGATGATCACTAAAATTTGTATTTTTTTTTTCAGTTCTTCCAGAACTCCTAATCTTTCCTACCTAATGCTAGATTTTTTTTCACACCAACATAAGAATTTCAAGAGAGCTTCAAACTGCCGCAGCCATAGCAGTATTCAAACCTGGACAAGTACCACTCTAGTATGCTCTTCTGAAAGACTGGTGTTCAGGTCCCATCTACTCTGAAAAAAGATGACTGGGGAGAGGACACCAAACTATAATACACAAAAAGTCCTCCCTGCCCTAAAACACAGGTCAAAAGAGATTCAGACTTCCTGCATGCCAAATAGACCATTAAGCCTTAACTCAGTCACCCAGGAGACAGCTCCATAAAATGTGATTAATTAAAAAAACATATCTTCCAGAAAGGCGTTTCAGCACAAAAAGTGCAGGAGATTAACAAAAAAACCACCCTACCACTCCTTGTGTTAGTTTATTCTGGTGACTACTCAGTTACCAACCTTACAGTCAGCGCATTAGCTCAACCAATTACTGGTTACCATGCCATTTGCTGCTAGATAAAAGAAATCTTTAGTACCCATTATTTTCTCTTTACTGTAATCAAGTCACATCACAATCTTCTTTTAAAATAAGAAGATTACATACTTTAAGCCTCTCTTTGTAAGGCACTTTCTCTACCTCCTGAATGATTTTTGTGCCTCTTCATACCCTTCCATTTCCTTTTACTGAATAAGTATGCCAGAACAACACACTATATTCCAGTATCAGTTTCATCTGGGCTTTATGAGAGAGTTAAAATAGCTCTCTTCACAGCCCATATATCCAAAGACATCATCAAACAATGTTGTAACACTACATCATGAGCTGCCATCTATTTATACTCACTCTACCCTAAGAAGGATTGCAGCACTGTAATTCACCCCCACTCTGAAGGGTTAGGCCTATATTCCTCGGTTTGTTGGAAGAATGGCTTTGCATTCAGTTTTCTTCAGAATGTGTTTTGTCTGATTGTGCCCAAAATGATTTGCATTGCCTTGTCATCATCGATTTACCTGGGATGTTACATAATTTTTGGACATGATCTTATTCCCAAGATGTTATGTAATTTGTGGACATGACTTTATTTGCAAATAGCAGGTGATTATGAAACAGGACGGATGATAGTGGTGTTGCACAGGGATCACTGCTATAAAACAAAGGTTTTGTACATTTACGCTTAGAATAATTCGTTACTGCTTCACAATAATCCTTTTATCCAGTCCTTCAACAACTACTCCCATGTCAGCCTCATTACCTCACTAAAAAGTAAGGTTTGACAAAATGGCTAGAATCTACTCTTTTGAATTACCATTACTGCACAACTTTGGCATTCTTCCAAATTGTCTAGTTCTCACCAGGTATTGCAGGTCAAAGGATGAAAAACTGATCAGCGGTGCGGTAGAAACTGTTTATTATTTCAGACTACAGATTTAAAATTACTTGTCCATGATAGATGTTGCCTCACCAAGGATCATGTTACCAGCAGGACTATAGAAACACTTTATTTCCATCTTTTTTTCTTTCAAATATAAAATAAACATGTAGCAAACACTTTTGTTTCTCTTCCTTTCTGCATTATTGCACCTTAGGAGTGAAGACCCTTCTCTGCACTAACTTAAGCCACTCTCTTGAAAACTAATCGATTGATCATTAAATGTGTTTCGTGGAGGAAGAACAAGGAGAGTGTTTAAAGATACCAAGTATTTCGACTCTTTCTTTAAAAGAAATGTAATCTTATTAGAAACATATTTAACTATAAAAACTTTTCAACACCACTGAAATTTAATTTCTTACAAAATAGCAAATAAAACCATTGCAGTATAGAGTTTGTTTTGTTTTTTTCATTTAATTTAAAACAGACACCTAGGTTTTCAAGAAGGCATAAAATCTTGAGTGGATTAACTCACCAGGATTTAAACCAAGCCCATCTGAATGTTTTACACATTCTACAGCCATGCCCCTCATAATATGCCAGAGAAAGAAAAAAGAAATTGCTTACTGAAGTAATCCATCTGCTGGACCACCTGGGAGAACATCCGAAATGACTATCGATGTTTCACCATTTTCAAAATGAGGGTTATCTCTGCCACCAGAAACTGCAATCCCAAATCCTCGTTTTGAATCCTTTACAACAAAAACAAGTACAACAAAACTCAACTTCATCCACAGGAATTTCAATAGGGAGAAAGAAGAGTAATGTTCCTGTCATAGCACTCTACCTAGATATTATTTAAATACGATAGTTGCATGCAGAAAGTTTTAGAAATACACAGCACCTCTAGATTTAAAAAGGAATGGGTTTACAAATCCATGTAACAAGCCAACATGCTCCCATGTTCCAAAACCTCAGTTTACAGTCTTGTGATGGTTAGTAATTAAGCAAAGGACTTACTAACTTGGCCTGCATTTTGCTGCACCAAACGACTGGTTATTCATGCCAAATTTATTGTTAAATATATCTATTTTGTTAGTGATGCTTGGGAAAGCGGAACATTTTCTAGTTTGTGGTAAGTACTTACTCCTCAATCAGACTAAAAAAGATCATTACAAAGAGCAAGCAGTGAAGTTGTGAATTCTCTATAATTATCCTCTCTCACAGTCAACTATTTTAAAGACGTAATTTATGTCAAGCCTGTTGTCATAGAAATATCAGATCCATAAAAGCCTTCATAAAGCCTGGCATTCATAAAATCAGGGAAACACTTAATAGGGTGTGAAGGAAGCAAGTCTGTAACACTAGACCTGAGAACTGTTAGTGTAACTGAACTGCAGACAAGAAAGTGTGCACAGAACCATACATTTTATTAAACACAAAGGTTTAATTTTATCAGATATTTAACACAGGCCTCCTATTACTATAAAATACAAATTATGCCACATTTAAACACAATTTTTTTAACATAGTGGCAAAGCAATACACCAAATTAAAGTGGTGCTTTTCCCTCAACTCGCATTCAGGAAGTGTAGCTCATCACATGCCAGCTCATGTTCTACTAACGTCAATAATAAGTGGTTATTTCTTTGAGGAGGAAAAAAACAATGTTTTTCTTTTTTAAACAGCACTTCACTTGCTGCGCCTTAGTTTTACCGGTCGCAGTGTGATTGATGCTTCAAGCCAAAACAACATGTATTTCAAAATAATAGTAAAATTCATTGGCAGTGGCTGACGCAGCAACTCCAATAGCCCTTTGTCATTTCAGTAGTAAAAGCTTGTTTCTGAGGCAAAGTAGTAATGCTCATTTACAAGATAATCAAGATCCAAAAAGCTGGAAATTACAGAAACTAGGGTCTGCTTCTGCAATGTTTCTCCTGTCTACCTCTGTAACCTGAAAAACAATCCTTTCTCAACAATTCAGCATGTGAAACAGGCTGTGTAGGAAAGATCACTATTTTACCTTGGATCACCAAGTTGAGTTCATTGCAGAATGTGTGAAAAAAATACAAGCAGCGCAGCGCAGGCTGCTCAGTGAACCCAGATCACCAGAACAGCTGGGAAGACCACCTCTGCCGCCAAAGCGCACATCCTGTACCATGGTGTGGCAGCCTATCCAGAGAACTCAAACAAGAGGTCTACTTTCTTTAACTCAAAAGGACTCTAGGTAATGAGATACTTTCTCTTTTCTTAGAAGTGACATCTATAGTCCATGTATTTCAAAAATTTTGGTGACAGTAATTTTCTACTAGAGTCTACACTAGTAGATATTAAAATACATATAAAAAAATCATCAGAATCATGTTCAGTGATTATTATAAAGCCTGGACATTAATAACAACTGCTTGATAGAACCATCTGCTTCATTTTTAAGGTTATCCAATGATGAATGTAGCTATGTGGCTAGCATGTGGTATACTACAGTGTCATTACAAAGATCAAACAGCAGCAAACATAGCACTTAAATTGTTAATTTAATTTAGTCTGAACATTAAAGAGTCATGCTATTGTATGAGTAATTAAACTTTAAAATGAAAAGCCTATCTGATTTGGACAATGAATTAATCCTATTCTAGACTCAGATATGCTAATAACATCTATCGTAAAATATATTTAGACTAAAATAGTGCTTGAGTATTTGAAAACTAAAAATATAACAGGCACTCACTCACCTTTTGTAAGGTCACAGTGTACTGTTCCCATATCAGCTCTTCCATGCCTGGGGCCTGTTGCACACAGAAACCAATTAGTAAAACACAAAGCACACAACTATCTAAATTAAAATGTGAAATACTCCGTTAAAACACAGGTATAAATATAATATGCATATTCTAATAATTTGGTAGAGTTAGTATAAAACGTATTTCAATTAGTGATGATTTTTCTTTAAAAAGGCAAAAAACATTAACAGGTCCAGGGTGGTAGAATCCCTTCACATTTCACCGATTTAACAGCTCATTCTGACTTTCTGGAAAAGCCTCATTCAGCAAAAGCATTTAATTCAGATCATACCAGCATTATATAGCCCTGATTCAAATAACACACAAAATACTTAAGGAAGATCTCTCCATTCCAATATGCAATAAGATTAGCAGTTGAAAATGAGTTTTCAAAACAAATTAGCCTTCAGATCTTTTGGTTCTTGTTCATGCAGATTTAACACAATGTTTTGTCCACTATGAATTACGTAACTGAGTATTTAGGTTCCCCTCAAGAAATTAAATTTCCAGGAAAACACAGTGTGTCACTATATAGCAACTAGTAAATCGATTTCTGTGACACTTATCAGAAGCATTTTTTCCCACGTTTCCAGTTGAAACTGATCCTGAACTGATGAGTTTATCTTACGCAATATAACCTGAAATCTTTCCAACATCACAGCTTAAAGTATAATACAGAATAACAACCCAGCTGTGATGCATCATATAGTACACAGCCAGTCCCTTCAGTGCCTGCCCTGTAAAACGAGGAGAAAAATGAGCCACAGTATTTGACACACTGCAAACAATTCAAAATGCAAAGCATTCATTGCAGAAGAAAAATCCAGGCATTGCATGAGTACGTGCATGCACATATGCAAGCTGTAGGTTTATTTGTTTTTACTGCTAAAAGTGGCCGTCTGTCTTGGAAAGCTAGGAGCTTGCTCAGAAAACTGAAGTTCAGACAGAAGTTTTGACTTAACAGTCTTTTTAAAGGCATTACAGGGATTACTGACAACTAAACGCAAAACAATAGACAGAGAAGCAACGTAAGAAGGGTATGCCTGTACTTTAAAGCATCTCCCAGATTTCCAGAGTAGAAGTATTCTGGAGGTACATAACTGTTTAGCAAGCTATGGATGCTATTTCTTGAATGCAAAGAACCCCATGATGTATTCTTCCAGGGGATTCTGAGCACCTCAAAGAGGACCTAGGTTTACATTTTCCATTGCACTTCCACTACGCTGAAAAACAAACTGAAAATGTAAGTCCTGCTCAGAGTTCTTGAGGGAATACACAAAAAATTCAGCACCCTTACCAGGAATTTTATAACACTGAACAGTGTTAAATTTCCACTGTTCTCCCAGAAAATGGACAATGCCTTTCATTTTCCAGAAACGTTTGAGTCTCATTTAAAAATTCATTTAAAATATCTGGAGGAGAGGATGGTTTATAATAAAAATAATACAAGTAAATATTTCTAAATTTCTACTCGTCTAGATCAGACAAGAATGAGTGTCATTTGTAACTGTTAGTACTAGAACATACGTCTTCAGTCAGTGAATTACCCTGCTGAAGCACATGGTGAAATTATTTTCTCTTGTACTCTCATTTAATCAGCTGACATGTCTAACCCTTCAACTAGCTGACACTTAACTGTCTCACTACACATATTCCCTTACACAGAGAACCTTCCAGAAGTAAAAAATTTCTCCTTAACTAAGCACTTTTTCTGAGCTGCTGTGATGCTGCAGCAAACAGAAGCAACTAGGCTTGCTTGTCTGGCATGTATGAAAACATGTTAATAGGTTACCTACTACTGATCCTTGGCTACACCACCACTGTCCTGCTTTTCTATATGATATTTTTAAGCTGTGCAGAAAACCAGTCTGCGCTAAAGAAGTGCCTCAGTGTCATTTAAACTCCAGTTGACTTCATTGAAGAAAGTTTTAGAAATGAAAGTATCAACTGATGGGTAAAATCTGAAGGATAAGCAGGTGGGTTTAAATTTTGTAGAAGCAGGGAAGATTGAAAATCTTTTCCATGCTTCTCACTGTATAAAAGCCTCAATAACTTACATGTGTAACAAGAACACCACTTAAATTCAGTTTGCACTGTACACAGTTCTTAATAATACTACCTCCTAGCCCAGAATAGAGTCCAGCTCTGAGCAAGCAAAATAGCAAGGCAGGCAGGATGCGATCAATGAGAGCTGACTACCCGTGGGGACAAAGAGCAGCACACTTGTCTTACTCTTTCAAAAACTCTAACACCAGGTCTTTCAACACACTACTTACTAAACGAGATGACTGCTTATTCAGTACAACACTACAAGAAAAAGGACTAAGGAAAGCACAGTAAAGATACTGGGAGCAGACTTATGGGTATGAAACAGGTAAGCTTACAGGCATTTCCTTCTTGAAAACCAGGCCTCCCACGAGCAGTGGCACAAGTAAAAACCTTGTGCACAACTGGAAACACGCACTGTGTAGTAAATCAAAGCATTGTAAACTAACAGGCTTAAGTTTATTTTGCTCTGACAAATAAGTCTCACGGTATCTGGTCACAAAAATAAGTAATAAGAACAGATGAGAAACTACTGCCTACAGACACTACAATTATAGTATCATCTCATCTGTGCCTAGAAAAGTTCCCCATAGTATCAGTGACTGTCTAGGGTACTTTCTGTGTAATTTTGGGGGGTTTATTTTTAGCTTGAAACCGTTACTGAACATTAAACGGAAGCTAATTAAATAATTCACTTTAACAAATACTTATAAATTTAAAAGTAAGAAACTTTTAGAAACTGTTCCTTGCAAAACCATCTCCTATTTGCGGTATGCTGTATTAGTGAAGGAAAGTACACTGTGTACTTGCAAAGCTGATTTTGTGCAACATAATAGCTACCAAGACTGCAGGACTAGTTCTGCCATACTGATAAAGCTATGGAGGCTCAGTAACACAGTTCAGAGAACTGAATAGTCACCTTGGAAGCCCACAAGACACAAAACACATCTGTACTCCCTCAAACCTCTAAGCAATAATCTCTTTAACATTATAAAACATACGGCTGCTTGCCATTGCCATGATGCTAACCCATACTGATAGATTAATGGAGAAGAGAAGATTGAGATGGAGGGAAAGACTACAAATGTTACAAATCATCAGTTGAGGACTTGATCAAAACTAAGATTGAAGTCTCCCCTACAATCGCAAAACTCCTGTATTCCATGCCTAATAATATGACTCTCATCTGAATGCATCAAGTGATGGGTTACAAAAAGCCTCCACCACCTTGCTAATTTCTTCATATTTCATCTGTAATGAAACACAAAGGGACCATGAGCAGCCTGTGCATCCCTTACAGGATCACAATTTCACTGCAAGACAGCACACCAGAATACTGGAGAGAAAGGCAGGCAAAATGGTTAAGAACCCCACCTCCAATACTAACTGTTTTGCAAGTCTACCCAGGTTTCACACAGCTAGCAGGCTACCTGCAGTAAATGCAAATTACTGTAATTAGCTAGTCTAAATTCATTAGTGACTAAAGTCAGACCATTTCTAATTAGAACACTGCAGTCAGGATTTGCTTAAAGCTACCTAATGCTCATATACCAAAATTACAGGTGTTTTCTACATACCCAAAATAGACTGCTTAACAGAATCTTTGGCAGGAAAGTAGCCAAAGTGCTAAAATCATCTGTGTGCTATGAACAGGCAGCTGTTGCAACTCTCACTGGCAGTCATAAGAGATTTATGCAATTACTTGCTACTGAGAGATCACCAAAGACAACTTCATTGACACTGAAAGAAGAACGAAACCAGCAGACCCGCCGCAACAGTTATCAGGCTATAAAAGTGAGTTGGAGAGGGGAGGGAATATATGAGGGGAAGGAGGGGAGAAAAGACTTGGAGCAAGATGCAACAAAAAGGAACTCACGTGCCCTTTCAAAATCCCCAACTTTTTCACTGCATGTGACCACATTCTCTGCAGAGCTTGAGCTGTCTTCATTGTTGCAGGATATAATCTGTGAGGGGACGCCGTACATCCCCGTCTTTTCATCTGTTTGCACCACTCAACGCGGTTATGTAATTCTAATACAATAGTGGCCTACATACTCAAACAAATCCTGCCATCAGTTTCACATAGAAACACATCAAAACGACAGTACGGAAATCTACCAGGAGTTTAACTAACTCCCACTTTAAGAGAGCCCAGGAAAAATCTGTACTATGATATTATAGTTTTTTGTAAAAATTAAGTTTTGGAAACAGATTGATATGTAGCAAGTTACTGATCTTCCAAGCACATATGGGTTCTCCCCACCAAGAACGTACTTCAAATTTTAAAGAAAAAAGGCTTAAGCAGCACAGTGCAGCGTGGATTATTTGAAAATTCACATTCTGACTATAATATTTTACAGTAAAAATTACCACTTAACTTCACTGTCTTGAGTAACACTGTGGTTTAGCAGCCTCTATCAAGTCTTAATTTAACTTCTGAATCTAAAAAGTCCTTATGCAGAAATAACTACTTATGTGAGTAACCCCTTCAACTGCAGGTGTAAAGTTAGATATAAACACTTGCAGAACTGCAGGCTTGGCTCCAGCAAGCAAAATGAGAAAGAAAATTGTAACAGTCGCAAGTAACAGACACTCCCTCTGCCCTCAAACATTTAGTAAGGTATTTGTAAGAACGATAAGCTAATCATACAGCCAAACAGATGACTTTATTGGAAAATAGGTCAAGCTATCAGTTCCATCTATGCTGCATGAATGCTGTGAAATTTAAGCCTTAAGCCAACTTTTCCCCTAGACTTTATGTAAGTTTCACAGGCAGTGGACAGGAATACATGTGAAGTTCAGTACACAATGCTAACCTAAACCTCCATCCGCAGATTGCATTTTTCATTAGTTGAACAATTTTAAATGCTGAAGAGTAAGAATTCAGACAGCAATGGAAAAGGTGGAGGGGGAGCTGGGTTTTCAGGGGGAGGTTTGGGGTTTTTTTCAGGTTTTTCCATTTAAAATCAAGACTGAACTCAACATCCTGTGTTTCGACTGCGGCCCCATCTCTGCACTAGCCAGCGGAACTAGGGTGAACACAGGCTTGCACAAGGGCAAACACCGCTCAGCCTACACGGAGAGGGTCTGGGGGAAGCCCACTCATGCCAGCCTCTGACTGGGACTTCCCACTTACAGAGCAGACATGAGAATGGGAGTGCTGTAAGACTGTTGTTAAGAGTTTGGTCAACATGGTTTAGAATCCCCGTCAATACTTCTAAAGAAAAAAATGATTTCTCTGAACAGGCTCACATTTGCAGCTTCCAAAACCAAGTTTTAAATTAATTTATTGATTTTTAAATGAAAATAAAACCAGCAGGAAGCAGAAACACATGTAAGGGTGTATTCGAGACCTCTCTATCCCTGTCTCAGTTCTCCTGCTCTGCTCCTCCTTGCCCTGACAAAGCTTCAACAGCACTCAAAGTAGAGAAATATCACCGAAAAAAGACTGTGACGACATGGAGTACAAAACTGGTGAAACATTGGCCATAAGCTGCAGTGGTTATAACAGCAAGGACTCTTCTTGCTTGGTTTTCGACTGTTTTCTCTAAACGAAAATGAGAAAGACAGATGGACTGACCCCACCAAAATGTTAAAGGAGCCTAAAAAGAAATTTTTAAAAAATAATCAAGGAGACTAGGAATATTACTGCAAATTTTCTTGCGTAGTCAGAACACGAGCTGTGAACAGACTGATACGTTAACAGAAAGATGAAAGCTTTTGCATTTGGGTATTTCTGCTAACAGAGCAAAGGTATTTTGCTTGTAACAAGCGCATTCATCACATATTATCAGATTTTGTGCAGAAATATTTTTCTCCAAAATGCATTTAGAAGCAGTAATCTCAAGATAAAGGTAATCTAAAAACACCTATTTAAACAAAATATAAACTAGGTGTAATATTTCTAATTATTTGTTCTTCATAGATTTGATCAGTTGGATGTCATTACAGAAATACAAACAGAACTGTTTTTAATGCAAAACAAATGACAATGAAAAAACTTCTCTTAATCATATTTCACTTAAAAAGTTACGCTATTCACATGGTATAATTTATAAATTCTACCTACAACAGCACTGGCAAATACTACGTAAGTACAACATGCTTACTCCAGGCATTCAAAGACCATCTTTATTTCTTAAGTTGCCTGAAAACTTTTAAAACCGTCAAATGAGAACTGTTTACTAGACAATAATTAATTTTTTTTTTTTACTTCTTTCAGTTTGAGTCCAGCATAACGACAACAGTAATTACTTGACACTGTGCTCAGCACTATTTCATTATGAATTTTGCTTCCAGTTAGCAAAATTACTCCTTCCTAAAAAATACCCAATGCTAAAGCTGTCAGCTGCAGAGCCAGTAGTATAATTTAGGCTTCTTAACTTCAAGTAGCCTATACACTGAAACATGCTGTGAAAGGAAGCAAACACAGATTTCCTAAATTTCTGTCAAACAGAACTCTCACACCAAAACAGCCTCTGTAATAGGAAAACAGAAGACAACCTCCTCCCATTGTGAGCGTTTTAGCCCGCTAACAGCTGGGGAAGAATTCCAGGGTGCCAGAACTTGTGTTCATTCCTACCTCTTGTTACACTACGACACTCCAAACGCCTTCCAGACTGCAAACTGAACCAGAATCCAGTTCTATGCAGAACAGGACAGACCAAGCGCAACAGCACTATTCATCAGACTACTGAGAATATTAAACGACAAATGTAACTAGGTCTCATTTGTGGTGTAGCCCTGTTACTAACACTCACAGCGTAATGTGTCAGATTTTCTATTGCACAAAAATTGTTTAAAAAAAAGGCCAAAGGACATAGAAAAAAGTTGCGTACACACAGACAACCTCTGCTGATCTAGAGCTTTGACAAGTTGTGTGCTTTTAAATTCAAAATATATCACTTAATCCAGCTCATAGCATGTCAATGACAAACGATGCTTAAACATAATGAAGGCTATCAAACAATCTGCCCATAATAGCAGTCCCTGCATTAGCATTCTTGGTGCACAGTGATGAAAAAGCATCCCTAGTTGAAAGAATTTTTGCAGAAATTTGCCCCAGCACAGAAAAAAACCACGTCAAAACAGAAGAATGGTATTTGAGTTTTGCAAATATTTAATTATTCTCCAATCCCCCCAAAATAAAGGGAACAAAAAGTAACCTGGACACTGGAAAGAAGCCATAAAGAATGTGGCATTAGGCATCCTTTTGCTGGATTACTGAGTAAAGCACATAATCTCTGAATAGTTTTGTTTGTTTCAACACTGTATTAAAGAAATACCTAAATAAAACTGGGGAGGCTGTGTGTATAAATATCTGAGTAATCCATACACTAGTCTCTTTTGGAGGGAAAAAATCCCTGATTTTCATGGAAATTTTTATCTGTCAATGCCAGTAAAATACTGCCTAGGAAAACTGTTTTTCCTATATATTTAAAGCTAATCATTTACCACTTACACTGAAGACTTTCAGAAAGCAGGACAAGTACTTTGAAAGGAATGAAGGGGAGAATCAGAATTTTCTTAAAACATTTTGAGTTCAAGTCACAATTCACCTTAGAAATAGCTCATAAAAGGTCAAGGTGGGGTTTTTTGTTTGTTTGCTTGCTTTCTAGATGCTTTCTTCTTCTCAAGCTCCTTAAGGTTTCCTTGCCTCTAGAAATGAGCACATTTGGAAGATTCACAGAAGACCAATCCTTTTCATGTTCGGCAACGCAGGTTTCTCTTCCCAAACACACATCTACCTCATAGGTTGGGTATGGTTTCACAAGATACGAACTAAACACAAGTTCCTCTTGACCATAACAATTTCCACCCTTGTCCTGCTCATTTGCACGTGGCGCCTTGACTCACTACAAGAATTCTGCTGTGTGGCTCTTCTAAGTAAGCCAAAGCAGCTTCCTAAAGCATCAAAAAGTTGCTCATCTTTTCCTACCAGATTACTCTACTGACATTTCTGCAAGTTGAACTGGCTTGCCAAAGAACAGATGTATACCAGATGAAGCAGAAGGGGTGTTAGAACTCTGTACCTAAGATCAACTCGGCCATCAGATGAAGCTTCACCTTCAAGCATGCATCAGGGTAGGAAAGCCATGGTTTATTAAAGGAACAGATTAAATATATAATCATAGAATCATTTAGGTTGGAAAAGACTTTCAAGATCATCATGTCCAACCTAGCACTGCCAAGTCCACCACTAAACCATGTCCCTAAGCACCACATCTTTTTAATGCCTCCAGGGACAGTGACTCAACCACTTACCCGGACAAGGTACATTAGCCTGTTCAATGCTTGACAACTCTTTTGGTGAAGAAATTTTTCCTCATATCCAATCTAAGCCTCCCCTTGCACAACTGGAAGCTGTTTCCTCTCGTCACTTGTTACTCAGGAGAAGAGACCAACACCAATCTCGTTACAAGCTCCTTTCAGGTAGTTACTGTAGAGAGCGATAAGGTCTTTCCTCAGCCTCCTTTTCTCCAGGCTAAACAACCCCAGTTCCCTTAGCCACTCCTCATAAGACTCATGCTCTAGACCCTTCACCAGCTTTGTTGCCCTTCTCTGGACATGCTCCAGCACCTCAAGTATCTTTCTTGTAGCAAGAGGCCCAAAACCAAACACAGTATTTGAGGTGCAGCCTCACCAGTGCCAGGTACAGGGGGATGATCGCTTCCCCAGTCCCACTGGCCGCACTGTTTCTGATACAAGCCAGGATGCTGTTAACCTTCTTGGCCACCTCAGTACACCACTGGCTCACGTTCAGCTGGCTGTCAACCAATACCACCAGGTCCTTTTCCACCAGGCAGCTTTCTAACCACTCTTCCCCAAGCCTGTAGCGTTGCATGGGGTTGTGTGACCCAAGTGCAGGACCCGGCACTCGGCCTTGTTGAACCTCACAAAACTGGCCTCAGCCCATTGATCCAGCCTGTCCAGATACCTCTGCAGAGCCTTCCTACCCTCAAGCAGAACAACACTACTGCCCAACTTGGTGTTGTCTGTAAACTTACCAAGGGTGCACTCAAACCCCTCATCCAGATCACTGACAAAGATACTAAAGAGAACCGCCCTCAACACTTAGCCCTGGGGAACACTTGTGACCGGACACCAACTGAATTTAACTACATTCAACCACAACTCTTTGGGTCCAGCCACAAGCAGCGAAATAAAAGTAAGACAAAAAAAAACCTTTAATGGAAAAGACAGGAAAACAAAAAGTTCCTCAGATGCTTTAAGGATACTTCAGACCATGAGAAAATACATTATCTCCGGCTTTCAATTCACCTTTGATAAAACTAGATATCACCACCCTCATGCATATACTTCATGCTAGTATATCCTGATAGCACTTAACAGGTCGCGTATGTTGTCTGTTTGCCCACACTCTAGAAGAAACATTTATGAAGGCCTTGCAGGTATTAATGTAATACTAGGATATAATCTGATATATAATTATAGTAAGATATATTAATAAAAATATTTTATATAGATACACACATTAAATATATCTGCCCTGTAGCACAGACAAACAGAAAGAAAGCCTGCTTTTTTTCCCCCCTCATGCTGCATATTAATAAGGCAGACAAGCACCAGGAGCTGCTTTTCCCATCTCCCACTGAATCTGCAAGGCACTTAGAAGTCTAGAGCAGAAGAGCAAAACAAGTAGAGAACCTCATATTCCAAAATAAACCCACCAAGTTTTTGACAAATGATTTTTGCACAACGCAGACAATCCATGAAAGCCAACAAAACCCAGCACGGAGATTCAAGGTACACAACAACTCACAACTAACCCAGAAAGACACTAGGTGGTGCAGTGATTCTGCAACTGGAGCACGCACCGCTTCCCCGCCCCATACAAAGATGTTAAAAACAGCCTTTCTTTTGAGTTTTGGCTACTGCTTTGGCACACAGCATGGTATTATTACTCTGAAGAACTAGACTCAGTATTGCACAATACCTTCATTTATTTATTTCCCGAACAGGTTGGCATTTGAGTGATTTTCATAGGTACAATCTGTGTAAATAAAAAATTTCTGAGAAAGACCTAACAGCTTGTTAGGCCAAAATCCTATTTGAAAAATTCCCTTTCAGACTAAAAATGACAGGTGACACTGTGTTAGCTGTTACTTGTTTCTTTACTCTCAAGCATGTATCCTATCATCCATCAAACACTGTGGGTTTTTTTTTTTTAAATTCCAGATTTACTAAGTTTAAGTGCCTTTCCACCACAATTATTTCAAGAATTAATTGCACTGTTTATGCAAAGGAAATAAACTTATTCCCCAAGCAGTTTTATGTTCTGAAAAGAGAGAAACATCTGGTACTTGAAAGATAAACCATGCGTATTACTCATCAGTCACACCAAAACACCACGGAAAGGGGTAGCTGAAAAATTCTAAATGAGATTTTGAATCGATACTACATGACAGTTGCACCTAAAGCTAGAAATGCTATATTTTAGCAATGAAAAGGAGAATTACAGTTACATCTTTGGAGCAAAGCTTTTTCTTGCAGGCTAGTTTTAACCTGAGCATATGAAGTTTACACTTGCAAGAAGTACCATGAGGTCCTTTAAGGACCCAATTCTGCTGACATAAGGTCATAATTTCTTATTACACCAGAAAAGTCAAGCAACACACATACACTGGAATTACCTAAAATTCATTCACTTGTATGTCACAGTCCTTGTGATCTCTGCCAGTAAGAACAACTGTTAATCATTTCAATTCAGTACCCAGAAATTACTTAGTATGGTGGTGGCTTTTTAAAACTACGATGCTTGTTGAACAACTATCTTTTTAGCAACTGCTTGTTCCCTCTCTTACTACTGGAAGCAGGTAAATGCAAAAGCAGCCACCTGAACTGCTTTGACCATATGCTACCAGGAGCAGGTCCTCATTTACCATTATTGGGAGCAGGGCAGGGGGCATGGTGAGAAGGGCAAAAGGCAGTATTTACCCAGCAGAGCATAACAAATCCAGAACATGAAAGTCAACATCAATTTACAACCCTTGTGTGCTATACAGATTAGAAATATATACACAAAACTTCTAAACTTGTCTATGATGGGGTGGAAGACACAAGTGGAGTAGTTCATACTTGTTACAGCTGAATTCTGCTGAGCACAGATGCATACACAGGCATAATCAAAAACCAGTACAATACCCCTTTACAAACTAAACAAAAGCCTATTCAAGATGAGGAGGAAAAAAAAGTGATTATATCCAAAACACAGATGCAAATTACACAGGTCTTACCTACTGAAAATCTGAAACTCATAAATATATAGCTCAGATCTATTTCAGGAGCAATTTCCCTCCATGATCTTTTGCCCAACAACAGTTCTGTCCTTAACATGGTGAAATTACACTGCAATTGTTCCAGTGCTTCCCCCAACAGGAAGCAACCAATTGTTCAAAATTTGAGGAGGGAACAGCTTCAACTGAAAGATGAAACTGCATTTTTGAGAAGAAATCATATCTTGTTTCCTAATCTAAACAAAAAAAAATTTTAAAAACCCAAAATATTTTAAATTATTTAATTTTTTAGAAAACAATTTCTGCCTTTTGAGAAGCAACACTCTGGGAGCTAACATGTTTTTCATCAGTTTTCCTCCTTTTCATAGGTTGCTTCACAGGGGAAAGCCAGAAGCTGTTTCTCCCAAATGTTCTGGGAAGTGCAGCACCAGTTCAGCCGAGAAGCCTTGGAAAGGCTGATTTAGTCTCCCATAGGTATTGAAGGGGTTCTAAAGAAAAGAACAAACCTCACCTCTTGGGGCATGCCACATGCCCAATTTTGCAATAAAGTGGATTTCCCCACCACGTCTTTTTCAAAAACAGAGAAAGGCTTTAGTAGATAAAAACCTGGAAGCCAAGCAATTTCATTTGAAGATCAAAATTAATCTAGGTAAAAGGTTGACAGATCAATTATACTTGTGTGTGTAGCATATGTACATACACACTGGAAAGTGAATAGAGTTTATTTGTTGTTTTGTTTTACAAATGGTTTTCCCAGACTTTCACTTTGTCACACAGACTGAGGTGCCCACAAGTTTTTTTGTATACGCTACAAGAAGCTAGCCACTGAAGGGACACTAAACTTTCAGTTCATCCAACCAACAGCAGCTTTAAAGGCCATCTCTGACTTATTCACTTTAACTGCAAAGACTAACCCATTTCTTTCCAGTCACACTGTTTCTGTACCTTTTGGGCCTTAAGATGCCCATGCAAATGAAGTCTGAGAATTAAAGTGCTCCAGCAGTTTGTGCATAAGCTAAGTTGAAGAGGACCACTTTTTGCTTAGCGTCATAAAAAAATTTGTTTGTTCTGATGTACATGCAGTATTAGGATTTGATGGGGTGGTAAATTAAACTCACTAGGTGTGCATAATCAATTTCATTATGCTAGATAAACTAATAAAAATATCAACTGTGAAAAATGTAAGTGCAGCTACCATTCCTTAAATGTCTCTTTTTTGACACTGTCTCCCACAACATCCTCATAATCTGTGCTTAGGAAGTGTGGGCTAGATGAGTGGACAGTAAGCTGGATCAGGAACTGGCTGAATGGCAGAGCTCAGCTGGATGTGATGAGTAGCACAGAGTCTAGTTGGAGGCCTGTGACCAGCGGTGTTCCCCAGGGGTCAATGCTGGGTCCAGCCCTGTTCAACATATTCATCAATGACCTGGATGAAGTCACAGAGTGCACCCTCAGCAAGTTTGCTGATGATACAAAGCTGGGGGGTGCAGCTGACTCACCAGAAGGCTGTGCTGCCATTCAGCGTGACCTGGACAGGCTGGAGAGTTGGGCGGAGAGGAACCTTATGAAGTTCAGTGAAGGCAAGTGTAGGGTCCTGCACCTGGGGAGGAACAACCCCATGTGCCAGTACAGGTTGGGGCTGACCTGCTGGAGAGCAGCTCTGCAGAGAAGGACCTGGGAGTGCTGGTGGACAACAGGCTCACCATGAGCCAGCAATGTGCCCTTGTGGCCAGGAAGGCCAATGGCATCCTAGGGTGCATTAAGAAGAGTGTGGCCAGCAGGTCGAGGGAGGTCATCCTCCCCCTCTACTCTGCCCTGGTGAGGCGACATCTGGAGTGCTGTGTCCAGTTCTGGGCTCCCCAGTTCAAGCGAGACAGGGGAACACTGGGGAGAGTCCAGTGGAGGGCTACGAAGATGATGAGGGGACTAGAGCAACTCTCTTATGAGCAAAGGCTGAGACTTGGGTCTGTTCAGCCTGGAAAAGAGAAGACTGAGAGGGGATCTGATCAATGCTTATAAATACCTAAAGGACAGGTGTCAACAGGACGGGGCCAGGCTTTTTTCAGTGGTGCCCAGCGACAGGACAAGGGGCAATGGGCACAAACTGGAGCACAGGAAGTTCCACCTGAACATGAGGGAGAACTTCTTTACTGTGAAGGTGACAGAGCACTGGAACAGGCTTCCCAGAGAGGCTGTGGAGTCTCTGTCTCTAGAGATATTCAAAACCCTCCTGGACGCATTCCTGTGCAACCTGCTCTGGGGGCACCTGCTTTAGTAGGGAGGTTGGACTGGATGGTCTCCAGAGGTCCCTTCCAACCCCCGCCATTCTGTGATTCTGGGTCTCATTTCAGAACCAATTATTCCCTGCAGCCAAAGCATAGCTTTCACTCTTATAGCACCTTAAAATCAAAATTCGTAAAGAAAAAAAAGTGCCATATGCATTACATGGTCCTGAGCAATGATTACAATTTTATTCAACTGCAGTGATGCACCTTCTACTGCTGCTGCTTTTGAATGCTTTGGCTTCCTGCACCCATATTCAAATAGCAAACCAAGCAGTAGAAGTGAACAACTCCAGCATTAAGCAACTACTGGTGAGAAACTGCATTTCTGCCATTCCATGCTCCTTACAGACTCTCTGATTGCATGAACTTTGTTATTCACCAACTACAGGTCCCAATCTGAGAAAAACAAGCTGGGTACCTGCCTACTGCTTCATGTAACTGTTTTTTCTAAAGGCCATTTCATTGCTGGGATACAATCCAATCAGGTCAGCATTTATATTTAATCATCCAGTCATAATGCAAGACAATTCAAACAATGGTACAATTGTTAGTTTCTGAGCTTAGTCCCAAACCAAACTAGATTTTCTTTCCCTGTTAAGATTACTAGTATCCTTTGTTCTAACTCTATTAATAGAAGAATGATATGCCACACTCTTGGAAGCATTTTGCTTTTGTTCAAGCATTCCCATGGTAGTAAGATTATGTATTATCACATCAGCTTTCTTTTCGAGTCTGATGGAAACAAACCTCAACATCATTCTATATAATGCATAAAGTTTAACAGTACATTTCATCACATCTAAGAATAAAACCCCATAAGATTGACAGAATACAATGTATTTCATACAACTATCAATGCCATATCACAAACCTCATGAAACATAAATGTCAAACAGAAGGTCACTTGCACACAAGGTAGATGAATAAAAGCTTCAAATGCTCTTAAATGTCTGTAACAGTAAGAACCTAATTCAAACTTCTGTTAAAAAAACAAGTTAAATTTGACAACTTAAAATATCTCAAATCTCTATAAAATTAAGCACTTTTGAGCCTGAATTCATACGTTCAGCATAATTCAAATATGTGCCATAACAAACAGCTTGATTTGTTAGCCAAGTGTTACAGAGATACTAATTTCAGTAGTCAGCACACTGAAACCGACTGCTTTGCTGTCCCTATTTTCAAGCAGATTCACTTTTCAGGCACTCCAGGCCTCTATAGGATTTTACAGCTGTTTTCTAGTCACAAGAGTCATACCTCTCTGCCTTCCTTTCCTTCTCCCACCATACTCCCGTCTTCTAAGTCTTAGGCAACTCACCTCTCCCTCTCAAGACGTCTCAACAGCCTACGCAGTCATGCCAGAAAGCATTGCTGAAGTTCACCCTAAACTTTAAGGTACCTTGCACATATCTAAAATGAGACCAAAATCTGTTGCAAAAGGAAGTTCAGTAATATCTCTGTCATCCGTAGAGTAGGATGTATGGATGCAAATGCAAGTCTGGGGATTGCATTTGAAGGTTTTGGGCCCATAAGGCTTACACTGATACTTCTCCCAATACACTTGGAAGAAGAGGCAACAAGCAAATAAACCAACCCTATCATCCAATATGAAGGCGTTGTTACACTGAAACTCACCACATACCTGATGACACTGATAAAGCACTTTGAGCTCAGAAAACAACAGAAGGGCAGGTGAGAGTGGTAAAATTCAAGTATTCCATTCCTTCTCCTCAATCCTTTTGCAAAGTTGGATATAAAATTGAAGTACACCATGCTGTTACGTACTAGCGCATAACTTCACTAACATCCAAACATGTTATAAAAAACATTTCAGAAACCCCCAAACTTATGTAGAAATTATTCCTTTTCTTCAGTATCAAGACAGTAACTTTCACTTGGCTGATTCACTCCCAAAATGCTAATCCGAGTTTATCTGCAGCCATTCTTGCTTCACTTGAAAGGATGCCAGCAGAGCAATTTGAAACCAGAACCCTTGATGAAATCTTTCTACAGTCAACATTTCACATGCGTGTAAGATCAATGTAAGGAACTTCAAGCTTCAGCCCAGCCATTAAGTGAAACCAAACTGACACATCCCTGTGAAACAGCGTCGTTTCCACTGAGCTGCAAACTGAAGTACACAAAGGGTAAGCTGACCAGAACAAGATCAGCAAGTGACAGAACAAGTGTTATTATATTATTGGGAAAGAAAAGCAAGAGAATCCTTTTGTGCAAGTGGCTGAAAGGAAATTAAACATCTCAGAATCATTAAGATTTAGAAATGCTTCCATTAAGTTACCACCCAGAGCACAGCTCATTTTGGTAGCGACTGGAAGTTCACTCTCTCTGAGAATCAGAATAGAAAGTTTTCTTCTTGTGGTCCAAGCCACATTAAAGAGCATTACGCACATCAAGGACCTTCTGACACAGAAAGCAGAAGCGAACCATAATGAAGTGTTCTGCTTTTTTCCCACCTGAAAGAAAAGGGTATACGTGCCTATAGACAAACACACCTTATGAAAAGGTAAGAAAAAATTAATTCATTTTCAAATCATTGCAAACCAAGAGTTTTAGTCCGTCCCTATTGCTTTGGAAGACATTAGGAACATATCTACTGGCTTCTACAACCTAAAGCAGGAAAAGAAAGCTTGGAAAAGCATCAAAAATTTAGTCAAATTATTACAAGTAGAGAAGTTACTGGATGAAATTTGATGAATTTGATGAATTAAATTCCATAATTTAACACCACAGTAACATCAAAATTAAGAAGGCATCATCATAACCCGTCAAACTAAAAGCCTCACAGAAAATGACAAAACATACTCAAGGCATTCCTGTATGTCAGACTGAATTACAAGCATTTCACACTCACCAAAGGGACAGCAAAGATTAATGTACCAACAATACTCTGGCACAGAGCTTCTCACATTTTATCAAAAGCTTGACAAGCGTGTCAGAGACACATGACAAAAGATCTCTCCACCTTCTTCCCCCATCTTAACCTATCCTTAAATCTTTTAAGTGCGCTGGGCACTGTGCACAAACAGTTAGGGAAGCATAACTCCCAAAGGGGAGCCAAATGCACAGCAGCTACCCATAGCTGGCATCCATCTGCAATCAACACTATGTCTTTAGAAATCTGACCCCAGGGTTTTTGCAACCTGACCTACTGTAACACGTCATAACAAGGTAAAGCACACACAAGTATTTGACAACTCTATCAGCAACTGAAGAGCAGTTCCTGCCAAAGTACTGGGTCAGGAACAACATCTCTACTTTGATACTAAGCTGCAAGACTTGCTGGAAACTTTTGAGTGCTGGAAAATAAAAATTTACAGCCAAACTATAACCACTATGTAGTCCACAGACAAAACAATGCAAGTACATTTCCACACAGGAACAGGAGTTCTGATGGCATCATCTAAGGAGTGTACACACATATGCTACCAATTAGCTATGCTACTGTCACTTCAATTGCTTTAAAAATGTATTGACGTGACTCTATGAGCAGAATAGCCAAAACCATTCACCACTTTTTATTTCTAGAATAATAATTACTTACGAAAAACAAGTAATGAAAGGAAAAAAAAAATTGTTTTTCATCCTGCTCTGCAACTCTTCAAAAAGCCTCTGAAACACTGGACAGAAGAATCTTCAGCCCTGGCCACTGGAAAAACCCCACATTATTCAGATTTTTGCAGTGCTGGAACACAGAAAGAAGAGCAACCAGTGCCAAGCCCTGACCCTGGCAGAAAGCTGCTCAGTTCAAAGGCCAACAATTCGCCTCTCACAGCTTTGTTTGTGGAGCCTGGAGTGATAGTCTAGCTGGACATCCTGCATTCTCTCTGGAAAGCTCATAGTGACTAGAAATTACAAGTAGTGATCGTCCAAAACGCTTTTGCATCACAGATTAGGCACACACATGCAAGGGAAAGCCATGGTAGGCTGAGTACATACATTATAAATATAAATAAACAATGGTAGGTGCATCACTTCTTGCAGCTGTATGAGGAAGTCGTTACACCACATCTGTGTTTTGCAAGATTTTTTTTTGATATTGTGGTTTTTAAGAAGAATGATTTATACAAAATTCAGTTGCAAAACACTAATGCAGTACTGTTAATCGGATCTAGAGATTCCAGCAGCAGACTATGTAAAAAGATATTGTTTTCTGATTATTTAATAGGGCAAAAGACAAGGCACAAACATCCAGAAAACTGCTGACAATTACCTGCCTGCTTAGTTAACTGCTATCACTGTAGGCCTTGAAAGACCATTTTCATCTTCATTATATTTTTAAGTTACTGGATAGAGATGCCTGGAGGGTTCACGAAGGTATCTCTCCTGCTGTTTAGTAAGTCAGATGATTTATTCTTACATAGCATCAAGAGTAATTGCATATATTAGTTTCCACTGTACGTTCCAGCGAAGACGAACTCAGGAACGTAATTCTGCCTCAAGGCTGGTATCTGCAGTACACATCTGTCTTACCAGCACAGATCACACAAAATTCTTGGCGAGTTCTTCATTTTGATTGTAAGAAATGCATTCCAAGCACAGTTTTAAAATAAAAAGTGATTTTAAGTTCATTTGCAGTTTTAACACAGCCATGAATCCCACTATACTATTTGGTCCATAAACCATATACACTTCAGGTCATCAAAAGAGAGATTTCTGCAGCAATCAATGTCATCAGCTTCCTAAGAAAATACCGCAACTTACCACTCTCTGTTACACAAAGGACTCAAAAATTGTTCCCAATGTCAGCTGAATTCCTGTTTGTTTTCTATTTCTAATAATCATAAGCTGTAAAAAATAGAATTCTTAAAACTACAGTCATAAGGAAGCTATGCAAACAATATAAAATTTAAGAAAAATAGAGAGGAAACTAGAAATCACAGCTATAGCATCTCTCCAGATTATTCTTCTGTCGTTTTCTACAAAATAATGAACAAATTGTTATCTTCATAAAAGCAGCAGAACTGTGGTCTTTAATAACTGTAATATAAGGAATATAACCATTGCAGGAGCCACACTGACAACTTCGCCCTCCTTAAGCTCTGTACATGTAAGAAACATGAGCTTTCTCACAGTTTCAAACAATAGGCAAAACAAAAGATCAGCCAAAGCCCCCTTTTTCCTGACACAAGAAGCTGCCACTGGATTCACAGCCAACACAGCCTACTTCCATGCAGCACAGACTCACAGCTGTGAAACAAAATGAAGCTGCATCCAAACCATTTAATTCCTATTTCTTTACACGAATGGCAGACTTGAAGACAGTCTGAAGAAACCCCATACACTCAGTAGAGACTTGACCACCTCTACTTTTTCTTTTTTTTTCCCCAAACATTAGTTTTTTCCACAGAAAAGAGAAAGTCTGTGGTATAAACAGGGAAGTACAATAAAGTGCAAAATCTTGGATCAAATCAAGCCAACGGAAGTGTTGCCATTAACTTCAAACAGGCAAGGTTTCCACCAATATTCATAAAAGCAGGTCCAAAAAATGTTGCTATTTGAGACAAATGTGAGGAGACATTTTTTGGACCATGGTCTACCTGTAAGTTATTTGCTGAAATATACTGCAACGAATCATTCCATGCTCACTATGATTTTGCTTAAATGATATATCTAAGCAATAGCCATGTAAATTGTACGTCTGAAGTGAGTATCTGTAAACACAAGCTCCGTAACTACTACAGCTCACATGTGCATTGTCAGGCTTTCCATTAATCTCAGGTCAACCTATTTAATCCTCATCCTCAAGAGTCCCCTGCAAGGAAAGGCACGAACACATCGTCATGGATAGTTACATTTCTCTCACCAGAACCATCAGCAAATGATTACACCTACCTACTGAATGTATTGCAGCAACAGAAGCATCAAATACAATGGGATCTGTGTCAAAGACCTTACAAGACGGATTCAGAAGGGATGACACAAGAGATGATTAAGATAACAAGAAGGGTGGAGTAAGACTGGGATAGTTACCCGGATCAACTACACAACCTTTGTGATTTATTTAAAAAAAAAAAAAAAAATCAAAAAACCAAACCAAAACCCCCACCAACCCAAAAGGACACGCTCTGGAAATAATCACATAAAAGAAAGTATCAACTGGCAGTCCACTGACTGCCAACGAATAACCATAACACATGCAATATGGGATATTGGCACACACGCAGAGACTCCATAGACAAAAAGGATACTTACAGCATTAATTATACTACAAGCCACAAAACAAACTAATGGCCAAAAATAATTCCTGTTTACAGCATCCATCCACGTTTTAGTGGGGGCGGGGGAGATGACTACGGATAAATTCAGCTCCCTACACGCCGGCACGCTCACTGCATCGCCTCTCCAGTTCTGACAGGTGCTGCTTCGCAGCTATATTGACTGCAGCAGTTCAGCAACAGGTGTAGAAAACACGTTTTTCCCATAAAAACTCAACGGCCTTTAAAAAAAAAAAACAAACCAAGAAAGCAGCAGGCAGAGCGAGCGAGGATTTTCTTGCTCATACTTGGGAGTTTGTTTCCCCACAGAAGCAGGGCAATTTTGGGTTAAATGACTGACCCGCACCCCGAGCACAATTAGTACTTGAAATACAAAATTAAGTTTTGTCTTCCGGCGCTCAAGACGCAAGAAACAGGCCAGCACTGCGGAGGCAAGCCCACGCGCACCAGATTGCTGCGCGGCCCTTTGCTCCTGCTGCCGGCCTGAGGCTCCCCGCTCCCATTTAACTGAAGTAAATCACGGGATCCCCACCGTCCTTCGGCCCCAGCGGTGCCGCTGGCCAGCCCGAGGCGGTGGGGATGAACGGAGCAAGCCCAGGGCCCGCACGAACCGGGTCCTCCTCCTCACACGAGCGGTTCCTCCGCCTGCAGGGCGAGGGCTCCCGGCCCGGCTCGGAGGCGGCGGCACTGCCGCCCGTACACAAAGCCGGTTTGAAATACCCGCTGACGCCTGTAAGTAGGTGCCACGCACACGCTCCTCACACGGTGCCACAGGTGCGACCCCCGCCCGCCCGCCGCCTACCTCACAACCCCCGCCCCGCGGTGGGAGCCGGCCCCGCCGCAGAGCCTCTCGGCGGGGTCCCGGCCGGGGGGACACTACCACCACCACCGGGCGGGGGGGTGCCTGCGGACGAGCCCGGCAGAAGGAGGAGGAGGAGCGCGGTGGGCGAGGGGGAGGCTACCGACCTGCTCCGCCCCCACCGCGGGCTCCCGTGGTTCGCTCCCGGCGGAGGCCTGCGTCGCTCCCATAGTAACATCGCCGGCCCGGCCCCGGGCGCTAGCGGTCAGATCCGCCGGCCGCGGGCATTCCCCCCCTTCCCTCCCCG
>VZSC01009922.1:304162-325767 GCA_013398225.1 Steatornis caripensis | reverse complement strand
AGCGACTTTGTACTGCCGGGGCCGGCCGCCCCCGCCGCCAGCCAATCAGGCCCGCAAACGCCCCGGGGAGGCGAAGAAACGTTTTCATTCTCCCTAGGAAGAAAAGAATTGTTATTCTCCGTTTACAAAAATATTTCTTGTATTCTCGCCCTTGGCAGCGGCCAGTAGCTGACGCCTGTCACTGGGTAAACGGGAGAGAGAGGCCCTGCGGTCCCGGCCCAGGCAGCGTTTCTGACGCGAGGCTTTCAGACAGTACCCACAGCCCTGTTTCCAGTCAAACAGAAAAAATGCACCAGCCATTTCTACCTCTTATGCAGAAAAATGCTCGTGTGTTTTTAGGAAGGTTCAGAGTTGAAAGCCCCCTCACACCTGATGGCTTCCCCAAGTCCACGGCCTCGGTGCGGGTTTCCTCCCCACCGCCTAAGAGGCCTTCCCAATCAGTCTCAAAGTCAACACTGCTGCTCTTAATTCACAGGTGGAATTGCTTGGTTTTGAGGCCGTAATTAAGTACTTCCGACAAGCACTTTCGTGAGGTAACAGTATTCTCAACAGCTTGCAGCAATGACTGGTCACCAAAAGCACTGAGGAGAAGACTGGCAGAAGTTCAGCCACACTTGCATTCAGAAATAAAGATTTCTTTCCCAGTGCTACTGTCTTCCTGGAGTTATATTATTCTGGGTGGATGACTCAATACTTGAATCAACTCTTGGAAGGAAGAAACTAAGAATCAGGACAAACTGTAAGGGAAGAGCTTTCCTAAGCCAGAGCTTAAAAAAAAAAAAAAACAACGCAAACAGCATGTTACTTTGTATGGCCTACCCTCAAATTTGGAGAGAAGGTGGTAGAAAAATGCCAAAGCATGATCTCTGCTCTTCTTTCATCCGGTCTCTCCTCTCAGTTCTACAACTGAATGACATCATCAAACTTTTGTGGCAACACTAGCAGCCTGGTATATGACATATGTCAAGAACACTTGGAAAAATGAAGCACAGAGGGCCAGGCTCCTCACACACATGAGGTTCTCTGATAGCATGTGGCATCAAGAATTTGTCCATGAGACACAGCAGGGCAAGCCAGAACAGCTGCCATTATCTGCACACCTCCGCAGTCTGGAGGCCACTTTCCAAAACTCTAGTACTGGCTGGCTACATCAACATAGGATATTACACCACAGTGCCGGCAGAAAAAAGCCCCTGTACAATACTTACCTCTTTGAAATGACAAGACACAATGAAAACAACATGAGCTGGTTTTCACTTTGATAAGATATGGTAGGATTTTGGCACAGACAACACCACAGTTTCAGTTCAAGATCAATTTTTGTTCTTAGCCGGATGGCAATACATCTGTTCAAAGAGAGCAGTTGTCAGACATAAGACGGGACAGGGAAAGGAGAAGCCACCAGCTCCCTGCGACTCCAGTCTTTTCACAGACACACACCCACACCCCAAGTTCGTGGCAGCATAAAGTAGAGCACCAGCCTCCTGCAGCCATCTCCCTCCACACAGGCTCTGGCAGAAGATGACGAGCTAGCACGCCTGACTCCCCCACTAAACACAGCCTGTTGGGGAGTGCAGGCAGTGCCAGTCAGAGCAATGTAAAAGTCTGCCTACCCTGTCCAAGGCCAAGGAGGATTACTCCTTGTTCTAGACAAAAGCTGTGGCTTGGCCTAAAGCCTCCTTTTGGCATGTTCTATGACTTTATCAAAGCCACACAGTGTTATCACTAGCAGTGGGGTTACCAGGCAACACCACCCTGAGCTGTAGGGCAGCAACTAAGGTTAACACACTTAGCTAGCCTGAGGTAAGTGCAACACAGATGCAGAAACAGACCACAGCTATGCAAGCAAAACAGTGTGGTTTTCAATCCCTTACCATGAATCATCACCTGTGACGGGCCTATCAGTTTGTCTTAATTCAGTTTCCTGCAATAACAGATGGAAAGATCTATACGGATGGAAAAAGTTTATCTGGACTTCTGTGAGGCCTTTCACATCGCCCCCCACAACATCCTTATCTCTAAACTGGAGAGATATGGGTTTGATGGATGGACTGTTGAAGAGATGAGGAATTGGTTGGATGGTCCCATCCAGAGGGTAATGCTCAATGGCTCAATGTCCATTAGAGGGACCTGGACAAGCTCAAGAAGTGGGCCCATGTGAGTCTCATGAGGTTCAACAAGGCCAAGCGCACCTGTGTCAATACAACCCCCAGTATCAATACAGGCTGGAGGATGAAGGGATTGAGAGCAGCCCTGCAGAGAAGGATTTGGGAGTGCTGGCAGATGACAAGCTGGACATGAGCCAGCAACGTGCACTCACAGCCCAGAAGGCCAACTGTATCCTGGGCTGCATCAAAAGCAGCGTGGCCAGCAGGTCGAGGGAGGTGATTCTGCCACTCTGGTGAGACCTCACCTGGAGTCCTGTGTCCAGATCTGGGGTCCTTGGTACAAGAAAGACATGGACCTGTTGGAGCGGGTCCAGAGGAGGACCACCAAAACAATCAAAGGGATGGAACACCTCTCCCATGGAAAGGCTGAGAGTGTTAGGGTTGTTTAGCCTGGAGAAACAAAAGGCTCTGGGAAGATCTTATTGCAGCCTTTCTGTACTTAAAGGGAGCTTATAAGAAAGATGGGGACAGACTTCTTAGCAGGGCCTGTTGCGATGGGACATGGTGTAATGGTTTCAAAGAGAGTAGATCTAGACTAGGGAAAANAGGGAGCTTATAAGAAAGATGGGGACAGACTTCTTAGCAGGGCCTGTTGCGATGGGACATGGTGTAATGGTTTCAAAGAGAGTAGATCTAGACTAGGAAAAAATTTTTTACAATGAGAGTGGTGAAACACTGGAACAGGTTTCCCAGAGAGGTGGTAGACGCCCCGTCCCTGGAAACATTTAAGGTCAGGTTGGACGGGCCTCTGAGCAGCCTGATATAGTTGAAGTCCTTGCTCACTGCAGGGGAGCTGGACTAGATCTTTGGAGGTCACTTCCAACCCAAACTACTCTATGATTCTATGAAAACCTATTTGGGCTTATCAAAATATTCCCATGTTTGTCCATAAAATTTCTTGCTTGTAAGAGTACAGAGGACACATATCTTTTCCTGCTTTCTTACTTTTCCTCAAACCAAACAGCCACTCTGCCACAATGGGCATATAAATCATCCCATGTCAGCCTTAAAATGTGAGCAGTAAGTGACTGCTAGCACTGACGCTCAAGCTTAGCCAAATGCCCAGATGCCCATACTGACGGCATAACTATCAACATAATCACAATTTACAAGTTACCTATTCTGCAATTCAACTGCAGAGAACAGACCTTCAGGCCTTCCTGGGCACTTTCTGCCCTTTTACCCAGCTATCCTCCCAAGGTGGATACATAGGTAGGCCTTGCAAGGGGAGGTCGATGCCACCTAAACCAAAAATGGAAGGTTACAACATAGCAGTGCAGTTAGTGGCAAGAGCTGCAGGAACTCCTCCAGCACCTCAAGTTCCTGCCTCCTGGGACAGGAAAAGGGAGAACAGGTACTCAAAGCACCCAATTCACCTAGTGGCTATCCCACTGGAGGACAGCATCCCCATTCTCTTCCCTTGTAAGCCAAAGGAAAACAAAACCAAACCCCTAAACAGCAGCTCAAAGCAGCACATCTTTAAGTGTATATTTAGATACAACTTCTCCTCCTGACTCTCCTTCGCTTAAACACCACAGGAGTCTGCACTGTGGATCACTAGGGACTATACAGAACTCCTACAGACTAGCCAAAACTGTCCTGGGACAGCAGCACAAGCAGCAGAAGGGCAGGAGACCCAGCAAAACAGTCAGATCGTTCTGTCCATGCAGGTCTCTGCACTCTTGAGAGTGTTTGGAGGCATGACTGCATGCACTTTTAACTCATTACCTCCCTTTGAAATGGGAGGTGCAGGTACAGTTGAAATCAGTCCTGGAGGGGATACCGCATCGTGAAGAGTAAAGGCTGGGTACCAACATCAAGTCAAAATTACAGGAGTTGAGCTATAAATGGGCAGCTCTGTCCTCTGCAGTGTTTAGGACCAGTTATTTGGCATGTGCAATAACTGTACAAAGCAGCATCATGTGCAGGGGATTTCACAAAATGTTATGTAGGTGCATAGAGATTTTAAAATTAACTTTCATGGAAAGATTATTTGGTATTAACTCTATGAGCAACACAGAAATAACTTCTAGTGACCACATTTCCCATTGAGATTTTCAGTTTAAGTAATCAAGGCAGACATCGTTTGCCTACAATCAGATTGAATCTGTCATCCGTGTAGCACTAATTTAGAGATCACTTGATGTAGCGTGAGTCATGCAAAACCTAGGACGTATTCCATAAATTATCCAATGCTCCTGTGAATGAAGCAGTTGTGCTGCTTTCAGCACCAGTGGAGGGAACACCTATTTAACACTACACTACAGGATGCAAATTTAAAACAAGCAGATGTCTCTCACAGTTACTCCTGCCAAGCAAGTAAGGCTATTCAGCAACTTGCCTGCAGCAACCAAGATTAGTCACCATGTTGTGATTCAGGTTCCCTCTGCCTCCTCCCCACCAACAAAAGCCTTTTAACTGGCCCCTCTGACAATTTTATTTTTTTTAAATGTTAGAGTTCAAGACTTGGTAGTGTTGCTACACAGCATGGCAAACAGGCAACCTCCTTAAAGAACTGAGAACTGATTTCAGCAAGAGATACTGGAAATGTAGATAACTAGTCGAGTTGTTGAACTGTCTGAACAGAGACGTCAGTTTTGCTTTTGTTTTTAAGCAAGTGTTTCATGATCCTCTGATGAAAGGCGCTGTAGAAGTTTCTAAAAATACCATGTTGCAAACAGCCTTTCCCCCCTCCCTTCCAGGCAATCTCTTTAGACTGCTGTTTGTCATCAGCCTGCAAAATCACACAAATCAGTCAGCCCAGTCCTACTTAAATGATTCAAAAATCCAATTATGCCTGCTTCTTTATATAGTAAACTGGGTCCTAACAGATTCAACCTTCAGGATTAGGTGATGTGTAGGTAGCTGACCTCCAACTCTCAAATTGCTCAGGAGCTACACACGGTTCAAACACACAGCTCTACGCTGGGGTTAAGTTGCACGTGTGGCACAGTAATCTTAATCTCTGTGTTGAGCGGACTGGAGAAGAGAAGCCACAAACGCTATCATGGCACTCATTACTACATGTAGAAGTGAATCCAATGGAGGGCCACCAAGATGGTGGGGGCTGAAGCACCCGCCCTGCAAGAGGAGGCTGTGGCAGCTGGGCTTGTTTAGTGGGGAGGAAGGACGGCTTTGGGACCTAACAGCAGCCCATCGGTGCTGATGGGAGGAGATTGAGGAGATGCAGACAGGATCTTAACAGCGATGAGAGGATAGGAGATGATGGGCAAAAGTTCAAACTAGAGAGGTTATAACAAGAAGAATTTCCCCCACAAGGGCAGCCAAGTCATGGACCCAGGGCACAGGGAGGTTGTACCATCTCTTTGCTTGGAGGTTTTCAAACCCCAACTGGGTAAAGCCCCAAGCAACCTGTTACGATCTCACAGCCGACCTTGCTTTGGGCAAGAGGCAGGGCTAGAAATCTCCTGAGGTCCCCTTCTACCTGAATTAGCCTATCATTCCTGGGTTATTGCATGACTCAAGTGCCAGCTTACAGCAGTGACGTGTTTGTCAACCTGACTGTTGCCTCCACTTCCAAAGTACAGCTTGTTATTATGCAGCATAAAGATGCTGGCTTGCAGCTTGCAGGGTCCAGTATATTGGCCATCTTTAGTCTAGTGTAAGGATGCACAGCTACACACACTTTCTGTGTTTCAAAGCAGCAGTTCTAAGGCTTTTAGAAAGCACATATGTGCCTGGAAGAAACACAGAGCCCAACGTAAACAGCATCCCACACTTCATACATACTTTTTCTGGGGTAATCGACACTACAAAATCCTCTGTGGCTCACCTGGCCACCTATTTTGATGTTCTCGTGGTAATAATTTTTCTTTTTTTTAAACCTAGACATACAGATGTACCTAGATGCTTCAAATCAACAGTATTTAGAACAAGTAGATAAAGATTTACAGCAAGAAGCAGCACTGTTCTAAGACAATTATAAACTCAATTTCAAGTTCACAAAAAGAAAAAAAAATACTGTGACACTGTTACATGCTGAACAACTAGGAACAGCACTAGATATATTAACCGTATGAAATACAGTAATATAGTATATTTTCCTCAGTAATTTTGAAATATTAGTCATCAGTTCTACTAGATCTCAGGTTTATCCTCCTAAAAAACAGCACAAGACTGCTTGTTTTGTTTGTTGCTACTTCTTTGCAAAGAGTATGTGAATTAGAAAATACAGACGTATAAAACATTTCACAGGATAGATAGAAAGCAGCATTAAGAATACGCAAAGGTGTTTGATAACAGTCAATAAAATATGATAGTGGGGAGAACGAAGAATTACTATCTATTATTCTAAACACATTTCCATCTGTGCAATGTTTTAAAATACACCACAGTGTCCTGAAAATTATACTGATGAGTAAGGCAAGCAAACGAAATAGTGTGACCTAATGCTAGAGAGCAAGACAGAGACTTAACAGTGACTCTACCTGAACACATCCCCCCCACATACACCCCTCTATGGACTATGCAAATTGAAGCCACTTTCTCCGGCATAAGCACTTTCACCTCTATTAATTAAGAAGCTACAAAAGCTAGTACTGTTATTCTAAACAATGTAATAACAAAGTAGCTTAAACAGATCCAAACCACACAAGTGTGTACTGCTTTTTCCCCTCAAACACTACACACAACAGCGCCAATGGACACTTGAAAGGAAATCTCTTCCCCACCCCTAACCTATTCATTTTAAACAGAAGGTGTCACATCGAGCACATTCTGTTCGAACGTTCGTTTTGCTTGCATCTCATTTCCCTCCTCTCTTCTCCATGCTTCTTTACTATTCCTTGCAAGGCTGTGAAACAATCCTCTGCTTTTAGCAATTCATCTGCCTCCCCTCACTAGAAGTCAAGCCCTACAACATCAAAAACTTTACCATGGTATTCAACCCTTACAGCTCAAATTAATTAAGACAACATGGTAAAGAAAACACAGATCCCATTATCATGGAGATTATTACACTTATTAAGAGCAAGCAAAAAAATATGCAGAATGCACAAGAGGTAACATACACAAAACTTTCTTGTTAATTTTTTTTCCGATACAGAGGTTGATTTAAAAAACGAAGCTCCAGACAGCAGTTCTTCAGCCAAGTTAGTCCTCTACAGCACTAAAACTATGCTTCAAAGCTCTGCCTCTCCCTGTCTTATTTATACTGGCAAACCTGCTGCTGATGAGCTCATTAAAAAACTAAGGAGTTCTGCAGCCCTATTCAGTAACAGCAAGGTCCCAGCTAGGGTACTGCGCACACTTCTGGGTGCTGCTCTTCAGGAAGGACTGAAATGAGCTGCTGAGAGTCCAAGGGAGAATAGCGAGAACGATAATCAGGGAGAAAGCAGATGGACACAGCCACTCCAGTTATTCACTCGCCAGTTCCAAAACTGGGGGCCCACAGGCAAGGTGGCTGGATGCAGCCTCTGAGTTTAGATGAGCTGGATGCAGAGTCTGGAGTTTCTTTTGCTAACAGTTGGGCTTGCAAGCATCCACATTCCCTGGTTTGCATACCATATCATATTCTTGAAAGTTTTTTATTTTGAGGAAAATGCTACAGTCTGCTTCAGACCTCAACTGGGACATTCCTGCCTATGTTCGCTTCACTAATATTCTCGTATCATATTTCCCCCACACAGTGCCCTAAGTGAACCGGGCTTGCTTGTTTGTTACATGATAAAATTCAAACTTCTATTTTCTTTTTTTCCCTTTTTTCTTTTCTATCATGCTTTAGAGTCTTATTAACTAGCACCCTCTCCCCTCACTCCCAGAACATTAAATTAACAGGTGAGTAGCTTTGGTTAAGTGTATCACAAATTGGAAAGACAGGACAACTGATACTCATGTTTCCAAGTAAATTACTAAAGCAGTAATAGCTATTCATGTCTCAAGAATGAAAGATAAGTCAATTATAGTTTTGTGACACACTAGCATAAAAACCCTTTGCTCTCTTAAAACTGTCATCTGTTAATGACTTACAAAAACAAGCCAGGCATGTTTGATCGACACATAAACCTAAAGACGCATTTTATATTCTCCCTGGAAGCACTTGAGAAAAGGTTTCAAAAGCAAGGTTAAGATGCCAAAAGGATTATATTTACCTTAATGATGCAGTATAAGAAAATATGCAGTAAAACAACTCTCCCTGTGTGTGGCTATTCTGTTTCCCAGGACTCTACTGAGTCACTAAGCAATTCCCATTAATATTACCCTCCACACTTAAAGTAATTTATTTATCCCCAAACCCATGCTGAATATTTATATTTGCTGAAGACATCACCACAGATTAAATCCATTCTTTACCAGTGTTTAGCTAAGAGACTAACTAGTACAGGCCTGTGCATTATTATTTGCGTAACTTTAGCAGAATATTGAGTTCTTTGCATTAGCCTCTCCTCTTCTGGAGGCCTGTTGTACATCATCAAGCTTCAGCAGATGTGTGGGTGATCATTCTAGGTTGCTTTGGGAATCCAAAAGAACTAGTTCTGATTTCAACGCATTAGTCTATTAAGCACAGTTTCTCAAAACCTTTTAAAAACAGCTAAAAGAATGCTAGCTAGCATGTGACAACAATCAGTCATTTTAAACTAATGGTCAGTTCTAACTGTTGCAACTTGACTAGTACCTTGCGAGGAATAACGATTTTTGAGTGCCTCTTTCTACTTGCGGTGAGATGTTTCGGGCTTGATGTACAGCTGTCCTCCCAGTTCCACTCACAAGGAGAAGGCAGTGCAGCAGTCTGCTCCCTGAAGAACAAAGTTTCATTTAAGTCACATATAATCAAAAAAGAGTGACTGCGAAAAGAGTGACTGTGAAGCCCTGGACACTGAAGTCTCAGAGCTAAAGAAGATATATTTCCCTGGTTAGTTTGGCATGCTTTATCTTGCCTGGCAAACAAGTTGAAACAGTGCTTGAACAAAGAAGATACTCGGCAGTATTTACACTTGCAGCAACATTGCAAACTTCAGTTTAAGCACTTTCCCTCATCAGCCATATTCACGCAAGCCTGCATCCAAGACAACAATGCATTTTGCAAACTAAACGGGGTACAGACAGGAAAGCGTGCTTATATTCCCTGATCCTCTCCACAAGGCATTTGGGCTTTTTGTTTTAATTTAGTCTTAGTCTCATCGCTTAGTTTGCACAAGATTGCACAAAGTTAAGCTAGTAAGAGCATTGAGCACAACCTCAGTTAAGAACAATCGATCAGACACATGTGCTCCAGCGATTTAATTTGGTAATTTAACAACTCAAGTTGCCAAATGATAGAAAAGAAACAATTCCAAGCGTCCATTTTCTACTCTTTGCCTTGCTCAACAGGCCTCAGCTACCACTCTTCTGCACAAGCGGCATGTCAGCTTCCATGCAGCATGCCTGTCAGAGGGCTCCTCCTCTCCCACACCCGTTGTCCTAGCCCTTGATTATAATGTGTATGAAAACAGAAAATTAATGGTTTAACTAAGACGAAGGAGGAACCTTTGACAGAAATAGAAACAAAAGCCAGTGGTTAGGGATTGTTGGCTGGGATTTGTTTTGTTTTTAAAAGAAAAGAAAACCAACACACATCTTGATCATCCTCATTCCTCTCAAAAAGCAGCTTTCCAAAGAGTTTCACCTTCAAAGAAGGCTATAGTTAGACTTCCCGAGAAAAGTGTCTTATCCACGTATTTGTAACAGGTTTGGAATTGTTTTGTTTTCTCCAATGTATATGTTTTTTTTATTCTAGTTAATACTCCATTATCCAATTGTAGATAGCAGGGAAGCCGTAAGAAAGATACTGAAGGAATCCTGCAGAACTTCCACAAATACCTGCAAGTCTACTCTACGTTTTATTGATGTGCCTTCTGTGTGGCACCTGCTTTTCCCTGAGCACAATCGTAATGAGGTCCCAGGTTCAAAAACGCAAACTTAAAACTTCTAAGATATTTTAAAAATACGTTTGGTCTCAGAGTAACTTCTTAAAAACTTCATAAATGCAAGCACCTGCCAGATGTCAAATTGTGACACTAGAAGGTCCTTTTCCCTCTCTGCTGATTCTTCCAGCATAAAAGCATCTTTCTAAAAGTAATAAACTACTGTTTTAGATCAAGGGATGATTTCTGAAGTCACAGAACAAAAGGATGCTTGATATGAGTTTCCGTGATCACCAAAGAGCAGGAAGGAGCTGCGCTGTGCATTATGAACAAACACCAGCTTTATTGTTCCAGGCTGTGCACAGAATTCTTTTCTGGAGGCGGCAGAAAAGGTACACAAGCAAGCTAAGGCCAAACTACCTCTGCTGTCATCATTTGCCTCTGCATGAAGATGCCAAAAGTTATAAAAACTGATCTGTTACAAGAAATCGCGTCACTATTCCAAGCAAAAATGGAGGTAGAAAAACATACTTTATAATGCCTTTGACAAGGAAATGTAAATGAATGACTTAGCAAAATACCACATTTACCTTTCCCGCTTTCTTTTGCACCTTAGTCTGGGTTTTTAAATCAGGATTTTCACAACTTTCAAGTGGTGGCACTAGAGCTGACATTATACTTTAATGCAATTCTTTATTTTAGGAGATGAATAAGAGAAATAAAAGAAGGATTCGAGTTAAGCAGGCACCTGAACTTGTGCAGTGAGGACACGACAGATGAGGACGCCTATATCCTTCCTACATTATTAGGTTTTGTAAACTGTCTCATTATGTTTTGAGTGTGGTTTTTCCCCCCCTATATACACACATACCCTTTTACAACACCTTCTTTATATGAAAGTGAGAGGGTACCTCTAGACGTTGAGTGATAAGCTGGTTTTAGCAAAGTGAGTTATTGATTTGCTTGTTCCAGTTGTACAGAATAAGCAGTCCATAGCTACAAAAAGAACAGCACTTTTTTCTTCCACTTCACTCTGCTGCAGCTGCTGGTAACCAACTTTTAGTTCCCCGAAAATTATAATGAAAACATAAAAGGGATCCCTATCACAGTCCAATGGCAACAGTTTCTCTGCTTTTGTGAAACTGTTGGAATGGCAAATCCAAACTTAATCTAAATACATCTTAACCAGTTTGGAATTCCAAGTGCGTACAACAATCACATCAACTAAACCTCTCCCTGAAAGGAGGGAGATGCCCGACTGAGTATGCTGGAAATAAAAACAAATATTAACGGGGTAGTGTCTTTTGCACTTTGATACTAACACTCAGTAGTAGAAGCCAGCAGTCCCAGTTACAAAACAAAAAATAATGGATACTAAAGTCAGCACATCTCATTTTCAGATGGCTTGTTTCAAGCTGTGATTCTGGCCAAACAAACCTACTTGAAAACAAAGAGGAATTCTACAAGAATGTACCATTACTTTCCAACACAGCTCCTCAAACTATCAAAAGCAATCATGAACCATTTTATCAACATGTAAAGAGTGGCTGCAGAATTCAAAGAGATTGGCATGTAGATAACTCACACGAAACAATCAAAGGAAGTCAGTCTAGGACACTCCACTGTCCTGTGTCCAAATACATTGTACTAAGAACCTCTTATAATGGCAGATTTTTAGCAAAAAGCCCTACAAGCACTCATTAATGCAATACCAGAAACTTAGGACAATTTGAAGAATACTCACTAGAGAAGAAGCTAGATACTGTCAGCATCGGCATGTTTTCTGGACTAGTTTTTGTGGTTTTGAGGATGAAACAAACAACAAAATAATCATATCGTGCATTGTATTTTAATGGCTTTTACTATTGCTATCACCATTAGAGGAAGCGCTCTTGTGGAAAAATTGTAGGATAAATCTGAGTTCAGCTACAGCCAGTCAACAGTTTACTCCAAGCTTTTCTTTTAAGTCTTGCTTACACAAAACTATTCCAAACCAGTACAAACATATTAATTGCTCTTGAACAAAAGCCTCTCGCGTTTTGCATTCCTCTGCAATGTCTGAAACAAGGTGACAGCATTCTAATGTATAGCAAAGATGGGAGAGACTAGACGGGCTGTGAAGACACCCATCCGTTCATGCTATTCATACAGTGGAAGGTGGGAGAGAACAACAATTCCTTTTCACACTCACCAGAAGTTTTCGAGGGAAACAGTTATGAACACAAAGAACTTTCTGAAGCTTAATACTCAAGTTGTGTGGTATAAGAAAGCACTCCAGATTGTTTTTAACAAAGATAGAATGCTCAGTATTTCACATTTTGAACATTAATAGCCCTAATTGACTTCTTTTTCAATAACTAAAACTTTCCTTTAGGGAAACACTATTCTTAAGTACAATGAACTCTTGGTCCCTAGCAGAGAAGGAAAGTTGCACACAGAGAAAAGTGTTTTTCTTCTCCACTTTTAGAAGGTGATAGTTCTCTCACATGTAAAATGAAAAAAATATATATTTTTAAACAAGGAGGGGGGAAGCAAACATACACGCATCAGCTTAGTAGTAGGCAATAAACACAAAACAACCATTTAATTATGACGAGTGTACACCTTTTTATCCTTTCTGTTCTTNGTGTTTTTCTTCTCCACTTTTAGAAGGTGATAGTTCTCTCACATGTAAAATGAAAAAAATATATATTTTTAAACAAGGAGGGGGGAAGCAAACATACACGCATCAGCTTAGTAGTAGGCAATAAACACAAAACAACCATTTAATTATGACGAGTGTACACCTTTTTATCCTTTTTGTTCTTCAGCAAACTCCTGATTTAGAAATAATACCTTCTCCTACTTATTCTACTAGCCAATGACAAGAAGTATGCAGAAATGTCTAATGAAACCACAAAGTTTAACTACAACTGCCGAAGATACACCATTCAGAAAGTACAAAAAAAATTACCTGTTTTATGAATAACTCTCCTCTTTTTTGACAACAAGTTTTAAAATTGCATGATTCAAGGTGAGCACAGGTTTTCCCATACTTACTCACTGATTGCTCTTTAACACTTACCTCGGATGTTGCCACAGATTTGCATGTCTACCCTCAGGAAGCAGCACCCTCTTGTTAAGGGGAGTAATACCTACTGCTGCTTCTAAAATAGTTATATATTTCTTGTATCGCATCCTGCCTCTCTTGATCAAGAGTTCCACCACACTCAGTTATCATCCAAATGCAGATGCTACAACTGAAGTCATGCCTCTTCACATATCTGAGCTGCTGCTTTTCAAAGCATGTTGCAAGTTTGAAGCACAAAAATAGTGCTTTTTCCCCTCTCAAAGGCTTCAAGAGTTGGCAGGAGAGAGAAACCAAAGAAAAACTCCTACCAGATTCCCCTGAAACGTCATTGTTACATAATTCAATCTTTGAATAAGACACTAATAAAAACAACTGAAGAGACAATCACGGTTCTAAGCCTGGCCGGATAATGCACACTCTCCAATTGACTAATCCTTTGCTAAATCTCTGCTGTCTATAATCTTTCAAGTACTAATGGAGCACTAGGTAACTTCTCCGTCAAATCATTCCAGGGAGTAAGAGAGATCTGCACAGAAAACTTGAGACCGTTCCAGACACTGCGACAGACAGAAACAGCTTTTGCCTTCAACTTTTCTTCTCAGTATGAGAAAGCTCTGTACGTTGGAAGTGTTACAAGAGGTTTATCTGATCTGTTCAGAAAAAGTATGGAGAAACATTTTTGCTTACATAACTTGTACGGAATTAAGAAAGCTAAAGACGCCCATTATGATACAAACTAGTCATTCAAATGTGCCTCACACAATGCCAGAAGCCACTTCCCGTGTCAAAATCGTTCTAGCCACGAGGTAAGTAACTGTGCACGCCAAAGACCTCAGCTACTAACTACAAAGGTGGAGACAGATGTACATGTTAAGTAACAGTGACATTTTAGAAATGCTGCAGCACTGTTAAACTGCAGTAGTAAAAGAGATGTACTTGATTGCAAAAAGAATAACCAAGGAAATGTTGTTGTAATGCTACTTAGATACGAAGATAGTAAGATATGAATGTTAATTATATATTATATAAATATTATGTAGTATGTATTACACAGTAATATAGACAAGAATGTAGAAAGAAGAGATGGGACGGGAAGACGGAAGACTGCAGCTACAACTTCCTCTGTAAACTGCACATTTCATTTATTCCTTAGTACTATTAGACAAGTTTGTATTTCTGTTGGGGTGACTGTATTGCATTCTACTCATTTAGAAACTGCTAAGATGAAAACCACAGGTTTTCATTACTTGCACTGTAAAATTACAAGATTTAACAAGATTTGTATAACTATTGCCAGGTTCTATATTAATTAGAATCCCATGTTACCTATATTTGGTGTTTAATATTCAGCCAAAATTGTAGGTTATGTTAACACACGCACACACTGAACTCTCTCAAGCTATTACTAAACAGTAATCTGTAGGACTGATCTTAGAAGAGCGAAATAAAATTAAGGGGTTTTTTTAGATTTAGGAAGTACCACTACAAACATCTGTCAAGAGAGAAAAATTCAGTTTTCACCTACCTAGTTGCATGCTGATATTTAAGGAATATGCAGTCTGAAAATTTGTGACATAGTAAGAAAACTAATTAACATATCAAAAACACAGAAATAAAATTAAGCAAAGAATTACTTCTCCAGGTCTTAACTACAACTTCCAACATCCGTATACAAAGTATTAAGAAGCTTAGGACAGTGAAGTACTCCTAGAAGGCTGCAAGTACAGCTAACCTCACTAAGCCTGCATGCATTCTGACTTCTGATAGGAAACTGGGAAAAGATAACATGAGAAGGGGGCAGGTTTTTGAGTATTCCAGTTTTTAAGAACCTTCTGACTGTAGTAGTCCATGACAATATTCAATTTTACTTCAACACAGAAACATTTTGATGAAATCCAGTGTTCTCTCAAAATCAGTTTTGTTAGCAACATCAGCATTACCACAATTTCTTCTATGAGGTTTTGCTACTTCTTTCTCTCTCCCCCTTAACACTTCTTTAACCTGAAATTTTGCCCATACACATCTAAGAAACAGTTCTCACAAAAACTTCCCAAAAGTACTTTAGTGCAGCTCTGGTCCATCTTCTGTCTACTTGGGCAAAGCCAATTAATTCTGACTAGACTAGAATAGGTGCCCCACAAATAGCCTTGTACACGGAGAAGCCAAGCTCACACAATACACACAAGTTACTCCCAAGTGCTGCTTTTGGCTAAATGGTTCATGAAATCTCTGGATATCTTGAGGGAATGAGTCTGACTCATAGTTTATCAACTTCCTTCAACTTTATTTGAAAACAAATTCAAAGCTGCTAGTACAGCCATTGTTAGTGAAGGATGGCTTCTGCAGAGCAAACAAAAGGCCTAAAACATACCTTCGTCCATTATTTCCTGTTGGGGCAGTTATCATCCACGCCCCTTCTTCTGGCTTTCTGTTTTTTTCAGGAAGAATGAACACCAAGTTTTATTGGAAAGAACACAGCACAGTTTTCCCAACTAGGAACACACAAGTGAACAAACATAATCTAAGAATTAAGCCATTAAGAAAAATATTTGTGTCAACTTGAAGAACTCATGCTCCTCAGCCATATCCAAAAAGATAATAGCAAGAAACAGTTTGGCTAAACAGATCCTTTGCTTATTAACTATATTTGCATTCTCTGCTAACCTTCTCCCTGTGGATCTCTCACATTAATTACTAACCAGTTTACAAAAAGAAAATCCAGTAACACACATTTCTATCAAACTGATAGAGTGCATTGTGGCAATGTACCAAAAGGCTTGGAGCACTTGTAGCCTTACCAAGCTAGACTGGCTATACGAACAGAGGACTCCATGAAAACTGTCAGCTTTTCTTTACCTGTTCTGAAGTCCCCTACTGGCTTCCTTAGCTGAAACAGAGGGGGGGTAAAAAAAAAAGTTTCAGTCTTGGGGCACTGATTTCATTCTGGCTGAAATTCTACAGATGACTTTTGCAAAAGCAGTTCTGAAGTATGCTCATTTTCATTCACACTGTAAAAATCATCGACTCAATTGCAGTGGACGGTTTGGAAAGTAAGGCTTATTTCAGGGAATGGGGAAAGAACATCAGAAGCTCTTTTGTGCATTAAAGAAACATTTATGAGATCAAAGCAAAAGCTTCCTTTTGCTCTAATCCCTAGCAGATGAAAACAGCCACACTCCCTTAATTAGATGTAGAGCATAATTCATGTAAAATTTGATGACAGAAGCTTGATCACATCTTCAGCCACTTCAGACCTAACTACAAAGGAGGCAAGCACTGCCCAACACAGCCACAAATTACTTTCCATCTTTGGAAAGAGACAATATTCTTTTCTTTCTCATCTCTCAACAAAAATCTACACCTACAGACCAAAGAATTCTCTCACAAAGACAGCAAAGAAACAAAGGTCTCCTCCTCCATACTTTTTCTCAGGTGACAAGAATAACTATGACAGACAACTGTTAACTTCCAGAACATACATGTGTTCTGTTTGGGCCATATGTCTAAGAAATAGTTTGAAAAACAATCAATGTATATGTAAAGCTTGATCTGTTGAAACAATCTTGAGGCAAAGGGGCATCAAGGATCACATTGGGGGCATGGGGGCAGGAATGGTTTCACGGAAAGAGGAGGACCTGGAAACTTCTTTCACAGAGCTTCATGGACTGCAGTTGCTTTTGGCCCCTCCTTAGAGATCGTCCCTTCCCTGAACAGTCCATATGTTCCTGGAGATTCTCAGAATCAGCTTATACAAAGTTGTGCTAAGGAGGCTAGAGACACCAGTGGTCAAATCTGCTGGCTATTAAGCAGTGCTAGATAATGAAGCAGATGTTAGAACAGAGAGAGCAAGTCAGACTACAGTCAGCCTTGCTGTTAACAGCGACGTGCAGGAGAGATTTATGGGTTCTCTCTAATGCCTCTTCCAAAAAAAAAAAAAAGGAATGGAGCAAAGCAAATAACAAATAGCTTGAACAAATAGGTGAAACCTTGGTTTAGGTGAAGCCGAACGCTGTTGAGTTCAGGCTCAGTTTATCAATACAATGCAGGCTGACGTTAAAAGATTACTTTGGTATGACAGTAACGACAACAAAACACTTTTGGGCAAGGTATTATTGAGCCAATGTGAGGTAAAAATCTGAAGTGGTCTAAAATATCTGAACTCCTCCCTAGCTTAATGAAAACATACCAACACCTAACTTGACATCCTAAATCTGACATTTCACATGTATACAGAACACGCCTGAGATAATCTGCACATCTTTAGGAAATAAGAAGTTTCTCAAAAGCAGTTCTGGATTGCCAGTGCAAGACACAAGCAAAGACAGCAGCATGGAAAGGGAGCGGGCACTGGGAAAAAAACAGAATAAAAAATTTTTCCTTGCACCCTTGTTATTGACCCTACTATTGCATTGCGCAGTATTTTTGTCTCTCGTTTTCACGTTATACGTGTGAAAATACAGCACTAATGAGTTCCATTTTCTCCCTAGATTAGGAATCATCGTTATCTGAGGTTCCAACACTCAAATACCCAGTGACAATGGTGACCTAAATTCAGGAAGACTTTAGTAGCTCATGTTTCCTAAAAACAAAGCCTGCAGCTGATGAATACACACTAGGGCAGATGCCGTATAAGATACCAGACCAGAGCTCCCACAACTCACTCTGTCGTTACTAAGCTTGGATCATAAACGTCCTAAATATGTTCACAACTGCAAGGGTCATCTAACACCGGACAGAAAGGAGCAGCTACAGTCCGCATTCTCATTTGAAACAGAAATCTACAATATTCCCTATCAATGTGCGCTTTCAAAAAAGCAATCATCTGATTTAAAATAAAACAACAAATCAGCAACAAAACAACTAAAAAACCACCCAAACATTAAGAGTTATCTGTCGTGAAATGACCTTGAGTGGTCTTCTCTGCTGCATGAAGCTGTTCAATTCCCATATTGCAGTCAGTACCTGTGTTAATTATGTAATATTTAAATAAAAAATAACCCCAGCATTCTACTGTTAAATGCACGATTTGTTTGATTGAACAAAAAAAAAATAGATATCTAATTGCAGCAAGTTCTAAATCATAATTTACCTATTCAGCAAAAAATTTACAAAAATGTACTTTCTGAAGTGGGACTAGGATAACCCTAGTACTGGTAAAAGACCATTAAAGGGCAACAGAAGGCTCAGAAGACTCTGGGCCAAGAGGTAAGTGTGCTTTACAAGGGAGCACACATAAGGATCTAACACAGTGCTGCTCTTTCTAAGGAAGAGGATACATTCAGATAACTGAGAAAAGCACCCCATGGTTGAACAGTTCTATGTTGGCAAAAGCATCTGGGAGAGAATCTGTGCAGAAATTAAACGTGAGTACTTCTCTGGGGATTCCCAAACAACTTAGGAGTGCCTGGTCATCAGACTGAAACCAAACCTTTAAGTGTGAAACATGACATGCACTGGTGTATCTCAGCATGGCCATGCAAAACCAGTCACGTTCACTTTGGTTCTGCAATCTTCATAGGTAACTCACCATTTGCAAACACTGTTCACTCTGGCAAGACCCATGTATCAGAATACAGGCCTAAAGATTATGTCCTACATCCTTATTGCCAAAAATGCTTCTTTTACAAATCGATGGCCTCATTTTTGAGAAGTCTTCCAAAGTTCACAGAAATTTACTGAAATTTGGGATTAAGATTCACAGGCCTTAAGCAGCTGATGTCAAGGATAAATTGTCAGATTTAACAAATTCATTTTTTTCCCAGCAATGAGTATTTTCATACCTGTTTGAAAATAAACCAGACTTGAAAATCTCCATCCTCAACAAAGTGTAGCTGTTACACCACATCAGTGTTTTCTTTCCCCTGTTACTAGAATGACTGGTTCCAGGATTACTACAACAGGATGAAACTGATGCAGCCAAGGCATGACAACAGTTACACTGTCCTTGAGAATGTAAATACTGTTACTTCAGCAATTAAAGGAGAACAGTCTTGTAACAAGAGATTTCCTTTACCCTACAAGGAAGTTCTGGAGACAGACAATGTTGGTAACTGTTAAAGCACACACATAAATGCTATCATCTAAATTTGCTCTAAATCAAACGCAGCTTTGAAGTAGCCCTGGGAATATTAGGCCATTCCCTAGTTGAGGATTACTATGATCCAGGAACTTTCTAATGCTTTTAAGCATCTAGGTTTTATAAAGGTACAACACATCCCATTTTGTGAACCATGTAAGTGCCTAAACATTATTTTAATCACTAAGAAAGATTTCTGGGTTGTCCTTAGAAGACACTGAACCAGAAACAGGGGGATTAAGCAATCAAAAAAGTATCAGACACTTAATTACTTTGATGCTTCATTCTGAAGAGCTCTGTTGATATTATAGCTCATGCAAAGTATTAGAATCATCCTAACCTCACTGCATAATTCCCAATACTCTATCTTTAGTCTCACAAAACCCCAGTATAGCAGTACCAAGAGCATTAGCAGTTACTGATACTGTGATCCAGGGCAATGCAGAGCGCAACTGAAGTCAAACACAGTTTCTCCAGTCCATAGCCACTTCCTTTTGCAAAGTGAAGGAGTCACTACTGCTATTTGAATGTGATGTTTAGGGTATAACAAGATGTTTGCATGTAACAGCCTAGAAGCAATTATAACAGTAAACTCACCTAAAAGTCAAATTCATGAGGAAGGCTTTCTCATAAGCCTGATGAAAGCCCTCATATGCACTAGGTTACACAAAGTATAAGCCTTACCGACCATGTCTAAATGGCACACGTGCTTACTACATGCAAAGCATTTCAAAGCCGCTTCAAGCAGCCTGATGATCTATCAATGAGTGTCAATTCACACAAGCAAACTTCCCACGTTTTCCAGTACCCAATCCTTGCCATGCAGACATCACAGATCCCGGATCCTTAGACTATGAATCCTTCAGAAACAAAAGCAATTTTATCAGTCATAGCACATGTCTTTTTCTTTCCTCTGAACCAGAGCTGGATCACAGTCCTAAGCCTTTAAAATAAAACTTTGCTGAGCAAAAGAAAAGGCAAGTTATTTTAATTTGTTTCAAACCATCCCACCTTGATAATTACATCCAAAGGTTAAAACAAAGCAGACCTTTGGTGGCCTCCACTGGAGCACAGCTGTGGGCCTGAGAGCTTTCAAATACTGTCCTAGTTGTTAGATTTCACATCAGTTTATTAACTGAAGCTAGGGAGCAGATTACTCAGAGATTCCAGCCGTTTTAAGTGAGTAACCATTAGAAGGCAACACTGAGGTATGGAAGTTTTCACATAACGAATCTGAGAGATTAGTATACGACTCTTACACAAGTCTGTTCAGACAGCATGTGCTTTTTCATCCTGAAAAAATACGCAGAGGAAACAGGTTTCAAGCAGGGGGAAAGTAAGGGCAGAGTTGTCTCATAAAGCAAGCGCATGCCTCTGGCAGATCAACCTTGACACTCCACGATGCACATCTAATGTACCTGGGCTCCAGCACGGAAACAAGGCCGATGCCAAGGCACTTCAACAGGGCAATCAGGCGTCTGGCTGCTGCAACTGCCTGTTCCTTTGTTTCACAGTTCCCTGTTAACTTGAAACTTCCCCTGACCCAGTTAGCGAAAGCCCAAGGCACGGCTGGAATCCACTCGGGATGTGCCAACATAAAGATTTCAGGAATTCTGTGTATAACAAAGGCAGCCCGATCCCCCGCCGTCGGGGGTGCGCGGCTGTCGGGGAACAACCCTCTCCTAAGGGGAAAAAAACAAAACAAAAACCCTGATTCATCGGCGACATCTCTCCCACTTCCCAGGTAGTATCGCATTCTCCCGGAAAGTACTAGGCACGGAAAAAATCACCGAGAGCCGCTTAATCCCGTTAGGGAACAGCCGATCCCCGACCCGACCCCAGGTGCGCGGCGCGGGGCCGGGCCGGGGGTCCCCAGCAGCGCAGCCCCCGCCCCGGCTCCCGCGGACAACGAAGTCAAAGTGCGCCCGAGGAACTGAGTGAGGGGGACGGGACGAGACGAGGGCACGACGACACCCAAAGCACACAAAGGAGAAGTCGCGCAGATCTTCCCAGCAGCGCAGCCCCGGGAGCAGCAGCGGAGCGCTGCACCTGCCCGAGGAGAGCGGAGCGGGGGGGAGGCGTGGAGCGGGGGGCAGCCCAGCCCGCCCCGCGCGGGGATACTCGCCTGCTCGCGGAGGCAGCCCCGGTGTGGTGGGGGCCGGCAGCGGTCCCGGGAGGCGGCCTGGCGCTGGGGCGGCGCGCCCGACGCTGCACTCAGCCCTGCTCCGCCGCGCCGGACTGCGGTGCGGGTCCGCTGTGGCCGCTCCCGCCGAGTCGGGCAATTTCCTGCCGAGGCGCGGGAGGGGGCGGCGCGGCCGCGCCGGGGCGGGCTCCCGTCGCAGGTGCCGGCCTCACCCCCAGGTGGGGAGGCGGCGGGGGGAAGGGCACAGGAGGGGCGGCGGCGGCCTGACGGGGCGGGCGGCGGCGCG
>VZSC01009922.1:288646-303604 GCA_013398225.1 Steatornis caripensis | reverse complement strand
ACCCTGCGCCGCGCCTGCTCTCGGGGTGCAGTCACCCAGACCCTCATCAAGTTTTTGTGAAGAACTTGGGCTCATTGCCCATCTAAACTTCTCTACGCGGAAGACGTCTGAAAAAGCTTTTAAAACTACGGTGCAGTGTTCCACGTATGCGTCTGAATCTGCTTTTTCCCTGCCTTTTATCACAGAAGGGCTACGGGCGGTTTTACTGGTTTGCTGTGGCAGGGCCGAGGAGCTGGCTGCTCACATCATCTCTCGTAGCTGAAACATCCAAGGCGAGCAGAAGGCAGAGCAGCCCCATGGCCAGGCAGCACACACGGCCTCACTCTGCAGGTCGTTATCAATACCGTTCCCGAAACCTTATCGGAAGGGAACTGCACTTCAGGCTGGCATTCCACAGATACCAGCTTTCCAACATCACTGGTGTCCTGCAGCCGAAATGAGAAAAGCAAGGCCAGACAGGCCTGACAGGATGCCTAGGAGTCATGTTTCTTCTGTGTTGTAAAGCACTAAATGTCACCAGGATTCCTTATCTGCTCTCTTGGGCGGTTAAATCCAATGTAAGCCCCTCTAAAATTAAACCGCATGCTCCCCCGGTATCACGTCCATGAAACAAAATCTACTTACAAGTTTTCCGGTGTGTTGTTAGTTGCCGGTGAGAAAGAGCAGATGATTTTTCAACAGATGCTACACGTTCAAGCTTCCCTCAGCACTCCCAATTTAGATTGGTTTCTTCCTCGTTAGCTGCAGATTAATGTTTGTGCAGTATGCCTCATACATAAATTAAGATAAAGAAGGCAAACAGTGTTCTTCAAGACGGTGCTGGACTTTGGAAGGAGACACCGAAAGAGCCTGTTTTATTGACAGCAAATACGAAACTGCATTCAGATGCTGTATGGAAAAAGCGTGCTTGTAGCTACAGTTAATAATTAACGTGCATGTGCATACAGTAGTCTTCAAGTGACCGTTGCAGTTTTAGAGCACCAAACAGCAAAACCGAGGGGGGAGGGGGAAGGACTAATTCAGTCACCCGATGTCTTCTGTCAGCTATAGACAGGCACAGCCATCAGTACATAATACAATACTGCATTCAGGCAGAATCAAGGCATCGGGAGTGGAAATTTAGTCCTACTTCCAGGTATGTGTCAAGATATTTGGTTTACACTGTGCTGGGTGTCTGTTTCCTTAATGAATGTTTAAAAACTTCATCTGTTAGTTCTCTAGATGTTTTCCTTTCTCCGAAGCTACTTTTGTAATAGTGGACTTACGATGCTTGGTTAATGGTTCTAAAATGCTGTGAAGAGGAGCAATGGTATTCACATATTTAATGTATTCCTAATTTTTTTTTAGTAGAAAGGTAGAGAACATTGGTGGGTAGGAGAAGAGCCTGCATCTGGAAACTAACAACGCTTACAGAATTACTCACTGTAATACTGATCGCTTAGCATAATTAACATGACAATTTCTTAAAAACTCCAGCAAATTGGAAGGGGCAGCAACAACACAATGTGGCTTGTTTTAAACATCTGTTGTTTCTTATCTGAACTTGTCTTTTTTCAACCTGAACTCCAAAAAAAGTTTGTAATTAATAAGTGTTTAAAAAACTTTATTTATTCATAGCTCTGTTTATCCTACCCCCAGTGAAACAGCCTCTGCTGGCTATCTCCTTTGGTAGAGGTCACGAATCCTGCCTTTGTTCTACGACTGCCAACAGTACAATTTACATAAAAGACATTTTTGGGACAGAGGAGGACGTAACTCCCAACAATGTTTTCTTATCTTTAAACAGGAGTTTAAAAAAAAATATCAACAGCAAAACAGTCTGGAACATGCATAATTTGTTACAATTATAAACAGTGGCGTACAGTAAATTTAAAACACCATCCCCTAAGGGGCCACAACATGATGCAGCTTGCCCCTAAGTCTTCCCTTGCCCTGACAACAACATCAGCCGCTAGGCAAAGTTAATCTCTTTCTGATAGCCTTTGCTTCTGCCCCTCCCATGCTTCCTTTTCTATTTTAAATGCTCTTCCAGGTATTTTGGCAAGCTGCCACCTTCTTTCCCAGGACTCCCACACATTCCAGAGCTGGTTAGCACAATCACAGAGTTCAACCATTAACCAGACGCTAGAAGTAATCAAACTCAAACCTCCCTGCGAATCTCCCTTCCCTTATTCAGCTACCATCTCTTCAGGACAGCTCCTTACCCCATTTACTGAAGCTGCTAAAAGACTTGGAAATTTTAAGGAAACAAGACTGGATGATTTTATCACATGGAATAGTCTCGCAGGGAAGAGGCAATGTTTCTCATGAATAACCGCAAGTGGAAAGGAGAATGAACCAACAAACACCAGACAACCATTTGGGTGCGTAACTCCTGTCAAACAAATGCAGTATTTTGTGACCAACACAGACTGCGAGCAGTTGCTGTAAGCTTAACTTGACTGCGTGAATCAATCGTGACTTCCAAAGAACTCACTGGCACACAGAAAATAACTTTTAGCAAGGTTAGACGTGCTAGGACTTTCAGACTGTAGGCCACAAGCAGAAAAATGCAATCATCACCTGCAGAAAGAGTGATTAGTTATTGGTGAAAACTCTTCATACACCTGAAAAAACCCAACATACCATACTTTCTCTGCTGAGTACGAGCATCCAGTACAGCTACCAATGCCAATACTCGTCTTTCAAAAGTAGTCTGTGTTTCCCTTCACATCTTTCCTTCACAAGACGGAGCAGCTGTCTTAGGCGGAAAATGCTGCCGGTAACACAATGGTTCTTACCGATACTAACTGTCTGTAGCACCCATCAGAGGATTTTCCTTCAGCTTTTTCTTTTGGGAGGGGTGAAGCAAGAAACTATTGACGTGATGCCAGGTGTGTAACCATGGAACAATCTGCTTATTCAAGTTACGGAAGTAAAAAACAGTACGGAAGAGCTATTTGTCTTCAGGCAATACGCGAAGTCCGACATTAGGATCAGAGCTCGTCCTGTGCCTCCATTGTACGAGCATGATGGCTGACAGAGTCCTTGCTCTTGCTTACAACTTGATGTAAGTACTAGAGAAAAAAATGAGTCACGTCCTATGATTCATTTTGTACACTGAGATAAAACTAACTCTAACTTGCTGACGCTATTTATCTTCACCAGTTAGATTAAATCCCTGTTACTCAGCTACCTAAAACCAGGAAACTGCTTGCATAAATAGCAGTAGCATTACAGATGAAGGGCAAGGCATGTCAAATGTGAAAGTTGAAGTGCTCTTACAAAATCCACTCCAACTGGCCAAACTTTGAACAGAATCCTTCCAGTAAGTGTTTTAAGAAACATAAAGAATTCAAAACAATACGCACGTCTGTGGTCTTTAGCTTTATCACCATAGCCTGAAATCACACCTTTACATAATTAAAAATTCTACATGCAACTTTATTTTGGTATAAACATTTGCATGAGACATAAGGGAATGGAGAATGAACATCCAAATCTGAATCACATGCATGTTAGTGAATATGTTGCATGCAAATTACTTAATAAAATGATTTTTGGAAAAGTCAATCAGAAAAAATAATTACACAAGCTGTATGTGATCAGGCAAAGGAAGAACCAGGAGGAAGTATCCCTGATTCAAGTATCAACGCATTAACTTCTATATGAATGTGTTTAAATAGCTGTTTAAACTACTAGGAGATTGAGCAGAATACTATAGTTTTCCACATGCTGTAAATTATTTTCACTGTTCCAAATTCAAAACAGTAAAGAGATGTTCTATTTTTAGGTTTCCTTTGTTTAAAAAAAAAAAAAAGCATCCTTTACTCTTGTACTCATGTGTGTTGGCAGTCATTTTATTTACCTCATCCAGTAGAGCTGAAATTTCAGGCAACTGTCATAATTTTTTATTTTGATTTAAAAACATGCAAACAGTGTGCACAATTAACCTAGAGCTGTTTCCAGTGAAATGTTACTCTCTATTTAACCGTAAGAAACAGCAGGTAGCAATGCTTATACTTGAAATATAAACACAAGGCAACAATACTAGATAGCTATTGTTTTTCAGTGACAAAATTAATCACATCTGAAGAAAACTAGATAGCCAGAGAATCATGCCAAACTAACCGCAAGCGTCACGGGAACAAAGAAGAAAAATAGTTTGCACTAACCATCTTTTCATCTATTTATAAACAATTTATAAGAGTATGGTATAACTGTTTCCTCAAGAATTAGTCAACAACTTTGTGCTTCCATTTCATAGGCAATTAAAAACCACCAGTGGCAGTAATAAAACAATACAAGCGTTGAAGCATTCTTCTTCCAGTTCACGATTTCTTTTAAAGCTCCTTGGTTTAAGATTCAGAGTATGTAATTTATTTCGTTCTCATTTCTTAACACTCTGAAAGACAGCTTCGTCAGTGTAAGTACCATAATCAGTTCTAAGAAGTAAAAAGGCAAAAGTTTCTGCATCAGCACAGTACTAACTGAAGACTTGTTGTATCGCAGTGAAAAAAGACCATCTAAGCCCACTTAAGAAATGCAGCCATACAAACACTGCAAATTTCTGCTACCATGAGAAGATCTTGATTTTGCTCACCTAAAAAACAAAGGTCAACAAATTACGTGTTTTTACCCTGGAAGAACAAAAGGGAACAGAAAGAGAAATCCATAGTAACAGAATGAAGAGTTTGCAGAGATACTGCTCCACAGCTTAAATATCACATACCAGCCTTTCCAGTTCCATATGATGCTTACGGCCACATAAACCTCTACGGAACTTAAAGTTTAGCTCAAAAAAAATCCTAATGTGAAAGAAACTAGAATTTAGAATTTGGAGAAAAGAGCAAGTTCTGCAATACTGAGAGAAAAACTCTTATTACATGCATTGTACACATCATGAAAAGTTTCCACCTGCCACAGTAATTTTGTTTACGACACGTTCAATTTGACTGTGGCGCGTTATTCGCTCACAATAGCCGCAAATTTTAATGCAATGCATTCACAGTACCACAACTTACGTCAATGTGATTCACAGGTATTTCTTTATTTTGGGTGAACATGTCTCACCAAAAGAAGTTTAGCATTTGTGTGCTGGTCAGAAGTCACCAGGTGGGTCAGTCCTTACATCCAACCAAGACTACAGGCAGTAAGAATTCATGACTGACTTCTGCAGTAAGAAAGCAAGACATGCAGTAACAGGAAGGGAGATCTCAACCACCTGTACTACATGGACACAGATTCAAGCAGTGACACAGAAACCCAAAGACTGAGCACTAGAGAGAAATACATTATTTTCATTTCTGTTGCATAATATACTGATGTCAAGAAAAACAACAACAGAATTAACCTCAGGTACTTCAGAAACCAAGGAAGGGCTGGGCTTGTGGTTAAAGTCTTTAAACTTCCATGAGGTAGAGTATAATCAAGTATCTTCTTTCCCAGAATACATTAAGCAGGACAAATCCAATTTAGTTTTTAACGCTGTTGAAAATTCTTTTGATAGTAGTTCATGAAGGGATACTTTGTCATGAGAATACACCCAATTCCGTCCAGTCCAGTCATAGCGCTTGGGCCCACTAGAAAACAAAACACACGCCGCATGAGCACAGATTATTCATGTGAAGCTGCTGTAAGCCTGAATTTATAATATGCCCTAGAGAGTGCCTAGGAAAAGGAAACAGAGTGGAGAGAAACTGCTGGGCAGTCTGGGGAAGTGGAGCAGAAAAGGCCAGATCTGCCAGGAACTGCCGAGCCATCCAACAGATACATCTGAAAGGGGACAAGATACATCAGTCACTCCCAGCAGACATAAGCTCCTTCCCTTCTTGTTTTTGGCACTGATTTCCCCAATTTCTTCCCCTGCCGCCTTCTTCCCTCACCCACATTATCTTCTTGCACACAAATATTACAAGGGGTATTTGTGTAATGCTGAATTAATGATATTGATTAGTTCTTGCAGCAGTCACGTGAAGATATTCTAAGCACAGCAGAACACAGATCACCATTCTCACTTTCTTTTTAGATGCAACAGAAGAATTTACCAGCTGAAAGCAAATATATTGGCATGTGGGAGCTTTATATTTAAAATGCTATTTTCCTCTGTGCTATCATATAGTTGTTGGCTTGATTTTTCAAGCCTACAATAAGTATCAAGTCAGAAACTTGAACACTCGGGTACCATTCCAGACTTTTCTATCCACCCAATTCTCCACATCTGAAACCAGAGAATGACTCAAAGGCGCTCACTACTGTTTCCTTCAGCTAGAGAAAGCTAAGAAAAGAGAAAGGAATTAAATGGTCATCGGGGATAAACATATAAACCACCAGTCTTATCCTTGAATTTGTAGGACAAAATGCCTTGGAACTCAGACAATGCATGCACAGGGTCTGCTAGAAAACAGACTATCCTATATATACACAAGAGCAACCTGCAGGTTCTCTACAAACATAAACACTAATCCTAACCTTGAATATCCTGAGTTACTCCCAATGTTCAAATGAAGAAGTTTCCAACCACTAACCAAACTATGAGAAGTCACAAACGCATGCACGAATCAAGTCACTTCCACTGAGATCTTGCTGTATGTGAACTGGTAACTATTTGGTACCCAGATTACATGGTCCAGTTACTTTACTATGCATTTCTCACTTCTTTGTCTGTGCAGGGCAAGAATATGTGTATACTGTCCTGCACTTAGAGAATGACAGAATGGGATGGAGCCATTCATGAAAATCAGGCTAAGACAGGCTGTTTAATTAACAACAACAAAGAAAAGAAATGCCCAAGTTATTTGAACTGGTTTTAAATGTTACGTATTAAGTATCAGCGATACAGTCAGGATATGAAATACTTCCGTAGTTCTCTGAATCTCCAAAATGTTGTACAAATGTGATTTTTTAATATTTAAACTAATAATTTAGGCAAGGATCTTGAGATTTCTATAACATGTCTACAAAGCTAAATATAGACTAAATATATTTCCCACAGGAAGTCTGCATACATTTTCAAACAGTAAGAGAGAAGAATTTAAATTATTAAGAGATGCTGAATAAGGTTGAAAAGTGTTTTCAGTCAAAGGAGCTACACGAAATTACTACAATCACGCTGCTGGCAGGTTTCACCCACCCCTACACCTCCTTTTTTAAATTTGTTGACTAAGTAGAGCTTTACAAACACAAGCTTAAGTACACTTCAGTCTATACACGCACGACAGCAAACACAAGGTCAAAAAAATTAAATAAAATGTCTCTCTCTCCTATCTTAAGAATTTGTCTCCCTTACAGTATGTTCGTAAAGACTCAAGATTCTACATTTACTGTACAAATTTCCCAAATATAATACCCATTGCAAGTGATTACTGGCAGTAACATTTGTTTCTTTCGCTTCCTAGTATATTGCACTTGTGTATGTCACTCCAGATCGTATTTGCTGGAGTTGCCTTTCAGAAGTTAGGAAGTAAGCGAACATTTAGCATCGTATTTCAGGAAATACCACAGCTCACCATAATACCGGTTAAGGAAGCTCGAAACTTAATGTTTGTAGGTGAATCATTTTTCATCACAGATGAAGAAAAATACCATGAGAATTTTCAAGTTTATCTCCTTCCTTGTGTATTTTTATTCACTACTGGAGCAACCAAAAAAAAGAAAAGTTTAACATTTTTTCAAGAATCTCATATTCTGGAGCATGTATGTTTTAGTTCAACTAGGGTTGGCTCCAAACAGATAGAAATTATCTGAATTTCGGTTTTCATAAATAGATGAAACCTTTGTGTCAGTGACACAAAAATCTTACAGTCATCTTAAGCGGAATCAAGTTTCTGAGATTATGCTTGTTGGAAAAAAATATAGGGAATGAATAAATTCTGTTACACAGTCTACATATGCCTAAACAAAAAGGTTTGTTCGCTTGCTAGGCCTGTACAAGTCACGTGCCTGTTAAGAAGGTTATTTAATTAATAAAAGGATTCTGGGATAGGAGAGCAGTTAGTAGGAAATAATGACTCACCTAGTACACTGTGCATCCGCCAGTGCTAAGCAAAGTTAGAATTTTCTTTAGGTAAATTTTATGTCTATTAAAACTGTTTATCTTAAAATCTTAAATTCCACTGTGCTTTTTCACCACCCCTCCCAGCCCCCACACAAACTGTACTACAGAATTCTACTACTGCAAAACCATTCCTGGTTTTGTAATTGATACATTCTTTCTGAACAACGTTCAAGAAGTACGCCTGCATAGTTACTGGCAGTGCTCACACTTCCCAGATAGCTGGTTCCTTCACCAGTAATACCAACCAACTCCTTCAGTTCCTTCCCTGGGATAGTGGCAGAGAATACAAATTTTTGGGGAGACAGCTACAACTTTTTCTCACTTATCTGGCTGCCCAACCAGAAAACCTGGAATGGATCAAAACACAGCATTAGAGAAGGCAGAGGGAACAGCTAGCCAGGCTCCCATAAAGTGCAGATGCTTGACAACAACAACCAGCGGGCGAGCACATAAACATATAAAGCAGGAAATCCCACAAGCTTAAAGGGGAAGGAGACACCCTGTTTAAATACAAAGAGAGGTTTAGATCATAACATCATCATCAGTCTTTTTCCAACAGAAGCTTTGGTTGGTTTGGTTTTGGTTTTTTTTATCATGGCTATTTGTTTTTCCTATGTGTAGGCTATACTCCTGTATACAGTGGCTTTGAACCAGAACAGGGTACGAAAATTCTGTATTACACATTTCCTGGATTAATTTAGGTATGTTAATATACTGCGCCATGCCTCAAACCTCTGTAACAAATTATTATTGAACATTTAGATTATATCATGTTTTGAGAACATACTGAGGAAAAGGGTTACTTATGAAAAGGATATTACACAGTCAGTGCTGTGCTATAAAAAAGAGCAAGTACATTTCCACCCAGTCTGCAGACACTACATGACTGACTTATACATAGCTTACCTAGTGGGTGAGGACAGCCAAATCTGCCGGTTTGGTGTTTGCTTATTTATTACATATGTTCCCATGTCTCCACCTAATTTAACTGTTAGAACTCCACTCTTAAAACACAAAGAAAATAAGGAAGAAATTAAAAATTTGCATCCTGTTACTTGACAAGAATTACACCACCTGAAGCAGATAAACAGAAACTTACACATCTGTATCACATTCCCAGCTATTTCACAAACAGTAATAGCTTGGAAGAATGATCCTTAGGTATCAAAAACTTGTGTTAATACCTAGGACAACCTGCATATCTTTGAGTCTGATCTAGACTTTCAACCTTCTGGTCAGAGTTTGATTTAGTATGTTTGCACCATTCACAATGGCACTACTTAAATAAGACTTTTGAGCTTTGACCTGTCATCTTGAAAGGACTGCTAGTTCATTTTCGAACAACTAAAACATCATCCAATAACAACTTTTTCTATTAATGAACAATGCAGAAGTGGTGTCGTTCAAAGTCAAGAAGTTTTATGTGTCACTGCTAGATTTCTGAGCCATGTAATTTTACCTAACTTTTGTTAAGCTTTTTTTAGCTGTAACAATTTCCCAGTGAATAAACACAATTCTTTTTCCAATAATTCTGATGAAGTGCCTAGATTCTGAATCATACCTCAAAAACGTTCCACTTCTAAACTCCACAAAGTTTTTAGTTATGCCAGTTAGTTATCCTAGTGAGCATTCATTTTCTCTTTCTTACATTTCTCTGACATTTTCACGAGTGCATTTGAAAAGGAGATGTAACTCCGACAAAAATATTTCTGTCCTAACTTTAAAAGAACAACACTACTTGGACTACAGTTAACCTACAGATGATCTGAATTATGCTAATTTAAAAGGGTATCTCTACAGAACACAGTTTGATGATTCAAGTAATACATTAGTCATATTTAGTCTACAGTTTCTCAAATAATTCATGCCGTATAGCAAGATAAAGCTGTAAGAGCAGGTTGGGGTGATTAGCCCTGAAAATCAATATAAAGGTTTCACTATTCTTCTGCGTGCTCTTTAGTGCCACATTAAGTATTCAGCATGATGTTATGCTGTATGCCACAGAAACACTGTAAGTAAATAGGTTTCCAAAAAATTAACAAAAAATTTACACTATTGCTTTCATTGTGTGTCAGCTTGTGGAGTGCTGTTGCTCTGTTATTGCAGATTAAATAAAGGTTAACTTCTAATGCTGTATTTAAAACATTTTCCCATACATTTTGCAATACTTTTGAAATACTAGAAAATACAACCTGAGTTTTTAAGACTTAAAATGCAATTACCATATTTTAAGGAATACTATTGCACGTGTTTTGTAGTACTGGATGGATGTTTGTTAGCTCTTGGTAACAAGAATGCTCTTCACAAGAGATTTTTTTTTTTCCCTACCAGGAAGATAGGAATTGAACGAGAAAATGAAGTTTGTAACAATTCAGTGGCATAACAGACCTTTATCACGTTCGCCACCTTGTGGCTTGCTATAGCACTAGCCTTGTTTGTTTGGAATTGGGACTACTTAACCTTTGCTCTTAACAGAAACGACAACACATTATTATGTCACCATAGAGTCCATGCAACAAAGGAGTACTGGTAAAAATTGAGACAGATGTAAAAATATCACTTTTGAGCCTCACCGTGAGTCAATGTCAAACACAATCCGCTCTACAGGGGCTGGAAATAAAATTCTGACATAAAATGACTCATCACCTTCACGTGATGAAGTGTCTAACAATATTAAAAAGGTAAATTATAATATTTTTGCGAATTTTTGTCCTAAGATCTTTAAATCATGCTAACAGGGGCTGATATGCTACAACATACTGAATAGTAATAGTCAAACAATTCTTTCCTTTTCACCAGAAAAGCCACTAGCTGTAACATTAATTACATACTTAATTAAAGCAACAAATAGTATTTGCTAAGGACAGCAACAGAATGCTTCTTACAAGACATTACTTTCTATCCTAGCTGTAAGAAATAAAGAATGGACATTGTGATGACAAAGTTACACAGGAGCAAGTTTGAAAACTACAGTGTTGTGGGGCTGGTTTTTTTTTTTAATTGCACGGTGCAACCCAAACCATTAACTGACAAGTCCCTTAACTGACAAGGCTAGTAGAAAGCAACCTCTTTGTGGTAAGACATGAAGAGGGCGCAGCATTTATCTGACCTCAAAAAAATGCAGTAGTGAAAGACATGCGTTGCAGATGGCAGTGTAGGGAGAAACTGCATATAAAACTAATAAATTCCCTGTACAAATAGAATGGACATTTTCAATCTGAGTCTGTCACTCCTGCAAAAGAATCTGTGTTGCTGACTTACTAAAGGCCCAAATTATCAGGCAGTGTCTCCTGTGACAATAGCCTTCTCCCCATGTATGCTCTGGTCTCGCTTTGGCAACCACCTATCCAAACACTGCATCCCCTTGCAGCTTCTCTCCACCACAGGCTGAATCATCAGTAAAGCCAGGATAAACGTACTCTACCTGGTCAAGACAACTGCTGCTTCTCAGTACTACAGGCAATCAAGGAAACTGCTCTACCAGTTACATGTGATGTATGTGTATTATGCCATGTAGGCATGTCCTAGTATTCACCAGGAGGGACGTGACTGCTGATGTCAGAGGTCTGTGTGTGTTTAGAAAAATTTATAGACCACTGTAAAACTGGAAAACAGCTCCTATCTTCTCCTGTGCTTATTTGTTATTCTGTATTATGTCCTTCTTTATACACTAAACATTTTAAATGCTCAAATCATACAACCGTATGTGTTACTTTTTACCAGAAGATTTGCTCCAGTCAGTGTAAGCAGGCATGTTTTAACAATGAAGCTGTAAAAACTCAGTGTATTTTAAATGTTGGCACTAAATTGGTGACTAATTTAAAATTCTCCTTCAAACTAAAAAAAACCCCAATAATCAGAGTGGGAATAGAATGTTTAAAACATACCCCTAAGGAGACATCATAATCTTCTGGGGTAAATGGCTTATCTGTCAGATCCTCAAAGAAATCTGCTAAGGAGTCCAGTGTTTCTTCAGCCAGTTTTTCATAAGTGGTCTCATCTAAAGAGCTACAAATGACATACAAACCTATAATTAAGAAGAAAAACATGGAAGACAGTATTTTCCCTATAATAAAAACATACCAAGACCATGACCTTGGAGGAAACGGCGACCATGAAACGATCATATAAAACAAATAGTCATTTTTCTTAAGGTAATGTAGGTAACAATCCACGTTATGAATGGAGGTGGAATTTTGAAATTTTGCTAGTAGAGATCTTTAACAGATGAATACGTACTTCTTTCCTTAGATATACTGACCCGTGTGTACTAAGAGGACAGAGTCAGGACTTCAAAATGAGGCATTTTCATAAATGGACTTTGTGCAAAAACTACTTAGTTTTTGACCTCTACGAATAGATCATCACCACAAGCATCTCCTGTTTAGAAGCATGTATCGTTGGACTTTTAAGAAACTCGCTGTAGCTGTAAGCAGTTTAGAAACGTGAATATCATGTGCCATGTCTATGTACAGCATTTGACTTCTCTTACTGGAAGTACCCATGCAGGCTGGTAATTAGACGTTATTTGAAGTATGCTTATGAACTAATACATACAATTACCACCTTCTTCAGAGTGTCTCAAAGCACGCTTGTAGCCATTACATAAAGCTTACAGCACTTGAGAGACTGCCTCTGTTATCCTCATTTAAATACGTAGAAAAAGTTAGCGGGAACAAAGTCTAGACAATTAACCAAATGTAACTAAATCACCTAAGTTTTTCCATCCATGTCAGTGTCAACTTTTACCTGAGCATGTAGGTGGATATCTCCAGCAACAGACAACCCAGTGTAATAATTTCAGTTTTTGCTAATGGGTATGGCAATACAACAGTTACTATGAACTACGGTGACTCAGTATCTTTCAGTTGATGACACAGAACATACTCTTTTTTTAGTTTCTTTCTAGCCAGTTACTGAAATACACTCTATGGCACTTATGTGAGGGACACCACAAAAACACCTAGGGGTGTGGAGAACAGACATCTTTAGGATTAGGCAGGATTCATGTACTGGTTCAGGGTGCAGTTCAGATGCTTCATGGTAAGAGCCATTTTAGACATCCATGCAATTCTTCATTGGGCCTCCAACTGCTGCATCAGAAGGGCAGAAGTCTCTTACAAGTACTGTGTTACATCCTCTTGGTGCAAGGCAGAAATTTCATGTACCCTGACATATGTGGAAAGGTGCCAGACATCTCTGTTTAGGTAGATGAATTAGTTCCTAAGTGACTTCCCAAATTCACCCAAAATGCTTTTTGCTAAAACTGTAGTTTTCCTTTACATCATCATATCAACATTTCATTACATTAGTTTGATAGTTTTACCATGTCTAGAAATTGTTTTAAAATGCAGAGATGATATTTTCATATTAGTATCTCAAATAAAATTTACCTCGTGTCATTCAGAGATCCCGTATTTCTTAAATTCATGAAATGAACAGTCTTGCCCTTCACCTCTGAAGCAAATTGAAATTGCTGTTGAAAGTAAGCATAAGTAAAATGAAATTAAAACATGAAGAATTAGAAATTACGTATTTCCCACATAAATGAAATAGATCCTTGAAGACCTTTCCATCCCCCCAGGTAAAGTACTTGTATTCTGTATCACTGAGCTAATATGGAAAGAATTAGGCAGCCTTTAGCCCTTGGATGATGGAGGCAATCTATAATACCCTCATATTCTGATACAAATTAATGAAAAAAAAGAATTTAAATCATAGACTAGGGAACTAGGAAAGAGAAGAACTCTTTTCTATTGCTCTACAACAGAATTACTAAGCAACTTTAGACAATTGGCTTAGGCCAAGATTTTCACAAGTATCCACTAGTCACACGCTTCGTTACCAACAACTTGGGTCCCTCTGTTAGAAGCCACAAATACATTCAACTGAAATGAACGGAAGTCCTGCGTCCCCCTCACTTACAAAAATTAAGAGCTATCATCACACTTCACATTCCACATCTCTTCTGCAAAACAAGCTGTTTCCTCTTCTTTTTAAATAAAAGCTTTAAAAAACAAATCAAAATTACAGAAAAGCTGTATCAACATACTGGCAATATAACACAAGGGAGCGGAACGGGCAACCCCTTTGAGGGAAGGCAATGCATTAACATGGATAAAGTTGATCCCCTAGTCTAATGCACTAGCAGAAGCACTTATGCTATCCACCAAGAAAGAAAGATAGCATACTTCTCATTTTCTTCTTAACCTGGGCTATGAAGGTATGTATTTTTGGACGAATGGTAAGATAGCATTCTTGATTGCTTTTTATGTACTTGCACAAGGTTTTGAAAACTTAAGAGTGAGTTGAAAAGCAAATAACATTTAAAAAGGAACCATGACAGCCCCTGTTCGAGCACATACAAGAGCAAAACACAAAACCATCTCTCCTCATATGGTTTGACATCTGTCCTCAGGCGTTACAGACGAACTGGTCTGTTAGTCCAAAGCCAACACGGACAGAAAGAACAGCAATCTCCTTGCACCATCACAATACACACATTTTTGACTGCACCCTTTAGCATTCTTTTAATACACACTTAGGATCAAAAGCTACAAGAGCATAAACAGGTTCAGGTTCTGTCCAGACTGAGAAGCTCCAAGGCCCTCAGTGTGCCCATACTCAGCTTATGACTCGAGGCTGCCAACACGGTGCTAGCATACAGTCGGCTACCACCCCTCCGCCAGTCCAGGGCTAAGGGTGGCCAGCACGCATCTTCTCCGCCTGAAAAAGGGTCGCAGACAAGGGAGCAGCTTTGGCGGACAGCAAAGGCTGGGCTCCCGCCGGGCAGCCCTCGCTGCCGACATGCCCACGGCTGTACTTGCGAGGGCTGGGAACACCCGCGGCCACCGACAGGCCCAACACCTCCGCGCTCCCGCGTCTCCCGGGGCGGCAGGCCGAGGCGCGCTCCGCCGAGCGCC
>VZSC01009922.1:263577-288292 GCA_013398225.1 Steatornis caripensis | reverse complement strand
CTCGCTGCGGAAGCGGCCAGGGAGGAGCCAGCGCGCCGTGGCAGCGGCAAACGAGAGGCGGCGCGGCCGCTACCGCCCTCCGCCGGCGCCGCGGGGAGCAGCGCCGCGCCGCCTCGGGGCTGGTCTCGGCCAGGTCCCCGTGCGAAGGAGCGCGGCGGCCCGTGGCGAGGCCTCGCCCCACGGCCCAGCGGGCCCGTCAAGGCGGGGACAGAGGGCCGGTCCCGGGGGGAGGCAGGAGGGCTTCTCCGGCGGGCCCGACCGGTAGGGCGCTTTCCCCTTCCCGGCCGCAGCCGGGGCGGACAGCCAGAGCCGGTGCCTCCCGGGCCTCGGCGCGTCAGGGGACGGGCAAGGAGTTTCACGGGGTCGCGGTGGCGCCGCCGCGGCCTGAGCGCCCTGGGTTCTTGGTGTGTTTCCTCCCCGCCGGCCCCTGCTCGCCGCAGCCGCAGTACAGCCGCACTGGGTCGCAGCTGAGCGTTCCGCGCCCGAGCCGAGGAAGCCGCGCTGGCGTGGCGTGCGGTGTTTCTCTAGCAGGAGGTGGTACTTTCCCCTCGGCTCCGTAGAGCGGGACGGTGTCCTTCCTCCACGCCTGCAACGCTCAACACGGCCACCGCGCAGCAAGACTGGCCTTGGAGGAGAGGGTGGGGGCGGGCGGTGCTGCGTCCGGGTGTAGCACGCAGAGTTTTTTTGCGTCCTTATGGGAACTTGGGGGTTTCGAACCTGACCGGTATCTGCGACGGCCAGCTGGTGGCGTGACTGCTTCTGCTGCGCTCCTTCACCGCGGCTGCTGCGCTCAGACCAGGGAATCGTTGCCCGTGGGTGAGTCTCTGCGGGTACTTGTTCAGGCAAAGAGGTCTTGCTGGGGAGATTTACAAGGAGCTGGACCCTGGAAAGACAGAAAACACAACCACCCACCTTCACCGCTTAAAAAAAAAAAAAAAAAAAAGGCCATGCAGGGCAAAAGAAAGTTGCTGTTTATTTCTAGCTGGCAGGGACTAGTGATTGTAACATACAGGCAGTTCCTAGGAACTACAGGTGCTGCCAACTGTCTAATTTTAGTAGGCTGAGCTACAAAGCAAAATACTTAAGAAGTGTGTTGTAATCACAGTCATTTTGTAAGCTGCACGGTAAGAATCTAATTCCTGTAGCTGTGCTGTCCCACAGTTCCTGTCCTCTTCTCTGGCGAATTTTTGAAGTACGGTATCTACAGCTTTTCCAGACTTAAGCAGTAATAGAGAGAGATTCCCCCTTTCTTGACAATTTAGGACAAGAACTGTGGGACACACTGGCAGTACAGAGAGGGAGCAATGGAATAAGGACCAGGCCGAGTACCATGGGTTCAAACTGCAACAGGCCAGCTGGACAAACAGATTCACACCTCAGAACTGGAGTAGCTGCACCTCACTCAAAAAAGCTGTTGAGGTTCTGATTCCTGTTAACTTCCAGGTAACTGAGCTGATGTGAGCAGTTCATACGGACCGTTCCAGATGACAGTCACACTTTTGGCTGTGTGAATACCTGAGTCCACGGGAAGGTACATTATTACGGAATATAACATCCACTCGGGGACCCATCCCAGGATGGTGTTTTCTGTGGCAGCAAGTATTCTGACCCATTGCATCCTGTAGGTAAAATGTTACCCTGAGCCAGTAAAGGGAAAATAAAGTACATCGTTTATCACATCTAACATATGTTTGATAGAACTTCTGATGGTGAGCTTCAAAAAGCTGTGAAGAAAGAGAAGGGAATTTATGTAGGTGACCGGCCAAGTTCCTACTGAGTTATTTAAATGCTGGTGATACCGTATTATTAATGATATGTGAGGATGTAAAGAGTCTCAGCTAGAAATCTTTCAATTGTTACTTAAACTGAAAAAATAAAATAGACTTACCAGGGAGGTGAGAGATAAGAAATAATTCTGATGAAAAAATTTCTTAAATATTTCTGTGGTAACACAGACAAATTTCATTTCAAATCCTTCCACGGGACAGGACTGCAAGATGCAACATTTGCAAGTAAAATAATAAATATGCAAAACATACAGGTATTAAGGAGCTTACCACTGATTACTGTGTGATGCTTTTTTGCTTTTCTAAAACTCTCACTCGAGTAAGCAGCTGGCATCTTGCAATACTTTAGGGAATAAGCTGTCAGGTTTCTCACCAAGATTTATATGTTTTTTTCTTTAAGCTGAAATTGTTTTCTAACATGTGAGGGGCAAAAGCCCAGACAATTCAAGTTGGCTGTGCAAATTTCAACTGAAACTTTGACGTCTGTTGTAGTTAAGAGTTCTCCGTACCAAACTGTATTATCTAGCTTCGTCAGCCTCTTGTCTCTCCCGAGCGGAGTCCTGTGTGTTTGTTACCAGTATCCTTCCTCAGACCTTATAGGGGACCCTGTTCTTGTTGCCTTCTGTGAGAAGTTTTTATACATCAAGCAGATACAAAATAGTCTCTAGTTCCTTGAAGACCAACCCACATTCTTATCATGTCTGGAAGAAACTAGTTATGTTTTTGCAGCTATAATGGTCTACATACTGAGATAAGACCTGTAGGGAGAAATAACTTTCATCAGACCGCAGAATACATTAGTAAAGCAAACAATTACTTTTTGATACCTTGCTGGGGAGAGGGGAAAGCAGCTGAAGAGTGGAGGAATGCCTGTTACGTAGCATTTGATCTAATAAAAGATGGTGCTTGTTTACATACCTTGCCATTCCTATAAAAAGTGTGTCAGAAGATATTTTCTGTTATTATCCAGGTGGTTCCACAGCGATTTTTCTTTAATCATCCAAGGTCACATGCAAGTCTCAATAGGAAATGCTCATCTTTGTTTTAAGTCAATGACAAATAAATAAACTAGTGTAGATTAAATATTTTCTCTGGTATTAGCAATCTCACCAAATCTTTTAAAAAATTGCCAGCAATGTTCCAGTTAATGAACTTTACAGGATACTTAGTACTAGCAAAGATCATTCACACAAATTCAAAAAGGGTCTGAGTTAGGGGTTAGCAATTTTAACAATGACTTCTTAATGTTTTTCATCTTGATCCTTGTCGCTTAGGTTAGTGTTGTTCATACCACAGCGCTTAGGTATCAGTATCTTTTTAAGCTGGTGTAAAATAACTGTGAAGCTTTTCCAGATGAAAAATAGCTGCAGGGTCAGAGCCCATGCTTTCAGTCTGGAAAGAGCTGATACCTGTCATCTTGTAAGCAAACGCATGCACCACTGGAAATGGGTCAGCAAGTGGCTTCTACGAAGAATAGGTGGAGTGCACTGCTGATTACTCTTTTATCTCTGTAGTGTTCAGGGTTTGGGAAAGTAGCATTGAGTTACATGAAATTAAATTGCCTGAAGTATAAGCAAAGAAGTCAACAAAAAAAGGTCTTAGGATAGATGTATTTTCAAACACTGAATTCTAGTACAAGGACATGAATTGGTTTGTTGGTTTTTTTTAAACTGAGGACAACTGTTACATGCTACCAGTGAAGGCAAAACTTGCTCTCTGAATGCCATGTGACGAAGTCACGGGGTCAGATATACAAATTCGGAGTTATTCCCTACCTTCCTCTAAGCAGGCATCAACCTGTGCTTTTTCCTTTGGGCAGCTTGCAGGGCCAGAGTATTCAGATACCACTGCACAGATAGCCCACGTCTGTGACCTAATTCTTCAAATTTTGCTCCTTGTAGTGAGTTCCATCTGTTTAGACCTGGAGAAACAGACTAATACGTTACTTCAATACCCCAGAGAGTTGATTATGCCTTCTGTATATATTTTAATTTTACTTGACATGCAGTGCCTCATCAGCTTTACAGATACGTTTAATAGTCATTACACTTTCATCAAAGTGCTCCCAATTCAAAATACCAAAGCAAGATGAAGAGAAATGAAATACGTGGGCATGAAATGTAACATCCTTACAAGCTCCTGTACTCTTCAATGTTTGAAGCTTTATACCATTTAACATGTTAGAGAAAGAAATGAGTTCCAAGTTGTTGATCATTAATGCTGCTTAGCTGTAATCCCACTTCCCTCTCAGTGGAACCATGTAGCCTTAAAAAAAAAACCAACCCAAAAAACCCCAACTTGTAAGTGCACATGCTCTGGTCTTCCCAGTAGGCTCCATAGTCTATACAGGATTTACTTTTGCAAGTATTAAGTGACTGTTTTCATTTATAAATGACTGTGTTAAGGGGATTGTACACAAAGGATGGCTCAGTCTCTCAATCATTTAATACAGACATTCTAGTTTCGGATGGAATTGTTGCAGTTAAGCTGTGTGTCCTCTGGGGTCTTCCTAAGGAAAAATGATTCAGACACTACAGTCTGCTAGGTAATTGGGGAAAAAAGTGACCTGTATGTGCTTTATGAAGGTTAATCTGGTGCTTAAACTAAGAAATTTCATGTCTTCCCCAAATAAGACTAATCAGAAATATCTGCTTTGCACAGTCACATACTAAATGTGCTATACACTGTGTATGAAGGAGCAGACTCTTCACATAGATGTACAAAATGGTTTTGCTCATAGGGAATGAAGATTGGTCTCTTGCATTTCTAAGAGGAAGGCTGAAGAAGAATTATCTTGCTGAGATTAAGCAATCTAATTTTAAAGCCTGGAAAAGAGGTAATCATGATACACAGGCTCTCAGTTAAGCCAGAGACTCTACATACTTAGAGAAAAAAACCAACCCCTTTCAATTTCTGTATTCTGTTCATAATTAAAGATAAATACCTCCCTCCTTGTCACGTTATAGAGTTACATCAAAGTTAAAAAACAAAACAAAACAAAACCCACACTGAAACTTTAAATGAAAAGTTCTTCAGACATACAAAGCATAATTCTAGGAATTAAAGTGCCAAATACTAGTTTTGCCAATCCAGCAGGTTTGCTACACTTACTCCTAGAAGAAATGTTATTACCAATAATTTCCATAAATTTTCAAAGTGACAGCTGTGTAGTTTTTAAATGTACCGCTGCATTGAGGCATGAAATCTTGGATTGATGGTCACTGGTGTTTGGGATTATCTCTCTGCTGTTAGGGAATTTAAGGAAACCAGAACAGCTCCTGTTGTTATCTTGAAATGATTGCCCATACTGTAAAACCTGAAATACTTTTATGAAACAATGGCTGTTGAATTTGCCTTTTCTGCTCTAATTTCAGGATTCCCCTCTTCATTATAGAGCTGGAGGAAGATAAAGACAGATGCCATGTGATAGAGTGGTTGTCATATCTCTTGAGATCCCTCTCAAGACCATCTCATAAAGGTAGAGAAATACCAGGACAGTAAGTCCTGTACGGATCAAGGGCAAGTTGACAGCTATTATAGTATTGAGAACAAAATATTTTATTCGTCAATAAAACTATATTTTACAATAGTATTTACTAAATAAATTACATGATTTCTCTTTTACAAGAAATAAACTAAAATCAAAAATATTTCAAAGACAATATATATACACAACATAAGGCCTTGTTATAAATAACTTTTTTTTTTCCTTTTCAACAACACTGAAAATATCTTTAGAGGCTCATTTTCATTTAGTATGTGCAGAGGTTTAACCTAACCTTTGTATGACATCAATCCCAATTTCCACTGATGTGGACCTAAGTGATTATAACTGAAGGGTCGAAACAAATGAAATTAATTGTATTCACCACTGTGCTTATTTTTAAATAGGTAAAGCAGACAATGGATTTCGCTTGTGCATAGTTACAGAATGCATGCAAATGAAACCACTAGAGAGCTGATAGGAAAATACCACTTTCAAGTCCAAAAAAGTGATTGACAATATAGTGGAAAGCAGCCTGAATACACAGTTCTTCACAGTTCAGCAAGGAACACCAGATGATAGCAGAGTGTGGAATGTTTCACGTCATTTTTGCCAAGACCATCAATCCTTTCTATGGTTCAAAGATCCCAACACTTCTTAGAAAAAGTTCAGTTGAATATTACTCTTTGTCTATTAGGCTCAGCAAATTCCTCCTCCTTAAACTGGGAGCGCAGAAAGTGCTCTTTGTTAACAATGGTCACTTCTCTTAGTTTTACTCTTTGTGTATTCTTTGTTACTGGAAATACAAAAATGACAAAGTCAAGAGTTACATTTATTTGTTTTCTTACAGAATTCTAAACAGGTAACTTTTTTCTTTCTCTAAACAGGCTGCAGCACAGTTTGTTAGTGATTCTTTTCTTACCTTGTCCCCTAATCAAAAGCATTGGGTCTCTTTTCTTGTACAACACCTAACCCCTATGGTTTTGCAAACGTACACTTGAATTACAAGAAATAGAACTACTTGGTGCTGCAAAATGCTGGACATTCTGGACATCAGAGAAGACAGTCCAAACTGAGGGCACTCAGCAGTTCACAACAGCTTTTATTACCTTGCAGAATTGAGTGAGGCCTTTGTTACTTAAAAGCATTACGGGAAAAACTGCTGTCTTCATACGTCACGTATTAAAGTTCTGTTTCTACAGTATCTTCTACAGAAGCAGCAGTTATGTAATACAAATAGTTGATCACTTCTTAGCATCTCTATGGAGCCAGAGAGCAATTGAAAAGAAACTGTTCTTTGCTGAACACCTTATTACCGTGACTCAAACGAAGGATAAACTGACAGCTGAAGAAAATATTGCAGTAAATTGAATGCATTTCAGCTAATGTATCCAACATGGAGCAGGACACAAAACTGAAAGACAGACATCTGTAGTGACCTTACTCTAAAACCTTATTAAAATATGTAACAAAGGCATAAGTTGCCATTTATTAAACAGATTTTTAAGGTCACCTTTAAATTGTACTTTTCGATACAAGCATTTAACTAATCTTTAAATAGTTCAACAACAATCTAATCTTGACTATGAACAACAAAAAATCTCCAAAGGCATTATTAAAGCTTATCTTATAAAATGGTAAGCAGTAGATTTAAATCAATATTTTAGTTATGACTTCTAGCACTAGACTTTGAACCCTGAAGAATGATATTTCAATATTGATCCGTGGCAACCCTTAAATCTGTTACTGTATTGTGCACCAGTTTTAGGGTGTTCATAATCACTGACGTCAGTGACCACAGTGTAAATTTCTTAGAGGCTGTTCTCTCTCGATAGCTGTAGTCTGGCAGTGAAAATCTATCTACTGCCATATTAGCACCTGAATGTGCTAACGGAGTCAAGCAGTATGTAGTTACAGGATGCAGAACAATTTAATACGCAAAGTAAAATTGTTGGACAAGTGAGTAAAATTAAAGAAAAGGTATTTTTAAAAGAGGATGGCATCAGGTGAACAAGGATTTTTAAAAACTTTTTTTAAGAATCAGTTTGGCAAAAAAAGTTGAAAAATGATAGTATCAATAAACAAAATAATGTTTTATGAAGCCAAGATAAATAGTAAAAAATTTCACTAGCACTATCTAGTTTCTGGCCGAAAGCTCAGATCTGAATGACTGCAGGTCCATTTTTGACAGATAGAATGCTCACTCAACACAACTTCAGACCCTCTGGTCTTATCACTACTTTTCACTCTATAAGGAGAGTAGCAGTATTGCTGATGCTAGCTAGCTTTATGCTATTCCACTAATTACATAATGGAGTTACAACTAGCTTATTCTTGTTCTCTTTTCTCTGATCTTTCCAAAGCATTTCAGAGGGATCAGTGATGGAAAAATTATCAGCAAAATTTGCATAACAGAGTTGGAGAAAACAGACCTGAGAGAAACTGCTGACTGCGTGAGTCAGTCACAGAAATGCTGTTCACAGTACTGTTGCCGTTTTAAGGAGGTAGGATTTTCAGATGTTCATTTTTGTATCAGGTACAGTCCAGTTCTGTGCATATTATTCTGGAAAAACCTCCACCTATTTCAAGGTGCAGGACATGATCCTCTAAGCAGCTCTGTGACCACTGCACCGCTTTTGGGGTGACTCTGATTGCAGATGTAAGAAACATTATTTTGTGATGGAGACTGAGTTTGGCCGTAGCAATTGGGCCCAAAACCATAAATAATGGACAAATGACACTACGGGATGCATTCCTGTAATCACTGTCTGAGATGTCTCACACCGAGTATATAATGGATTTACGACGATTGAGCCTACTTGAGGCTTCTTCTATTGGAGCATTTTTGTGCTCCAGTTCTCTTTTCATGGATTTGTTTTTGAGCTGATTGATTTCCTCATATGGTGCATTAGAAGGCATGGGGCATGAGAATGTGTAGTGTAGTGACAACACGTGCTGGCATTTTAGCACTTGGCTTACTCAAGTAATGTATTACTTGTAGTCTGAAATGGTACCTTTTTAATCTAATCAAGCACATAATTCCTGAGTCTCATTTTCAGGTAAGGGTGACTGAAATGGTTCTGTTATGCTGCTTCCTACATAACGTTACTTCTGAAAGAACATCTCTGCCAAACTACATTCAAGTGTTGTTTCACCTCACAACAGGTTTCAGTTCTGTGAGAGACAGAGGCCTCTTTTTCTTCTTCATCATGCATAGATAGATACAGGAATAAGACAGGTATCAGAGAAAAGGAGCAGTTACCTCACTGCATAAAACAAGTAGGTTTGCCCCCTTCAGGTAAGTGAGGAGACCTGAATTCCCTTCTCATAGTCCCAGAATTAGAGGCTGTTCTCTCTCTAGATAGCTGTAGTCTGGCAATGAAGAACAAACACCTGGTCAAGGAGTTGTGGTGGAAGTACGATCCCCTAGCCAAAGTTGTACCTGACTAGGATGCTTAATTCAGTCAGAGCCAGGTGGGAATTTTCTTCTGTGAAAGAAGAGTTTATAGTAGATGAGAGAGCTTAGGTTGCTAAATTGAAAATAGCTGAAGGGGTCAAAATATTTGCAAGAGAAAGTAATCACGCAGATGAGAAGTTAGACAGTAACCGGGCAGTCAGAAGGCTTTGAATGAGAGCTAGGAGATGCTCAAAGAGACATGCTTTAATACAGAATGATGGCAGTGAGAACAGAAGAAAAGAGGAGGAGCACTAAAGAATAAGAAGAGGCAGACAGTTTTGGCAGTTTCTAAACAGCCATTTTATAGACCAATATTTGTAAATATGCATATCTATGCATCTACAGCAGGTTTGAAATACGAAATTAATCTCCAGCTATGTTTTGACTTAAAAATTCTGTAATAAAACTGGCATTTGCACATAAACCACAATGTCAGTAATTCTAAATGTAATATTACCATCTATGCAATTCATCTCACACAAATCATAGCTACACTAACCCGACTCTAAATACGCTGGGCTTGCTCATCACTACAGTTATTCCATTATTTTATTTTACTGAAGCCCTTATCAATCCGTTGCAACCATATCTTCAGTGGTAGTGACTTCTAAGTTATGTACAAATTTTGTGAGCCCTTCCTTCAACAACAGGAGGCAATGCTGTATTTCCACGTAACAATTTCTGTACTACCTAAGAATCTTCCATTATAGCTAAATATACAGAAGTATTCTTCAAGCAAAACAGTTCATTAACGAAGTCCTGTAGGCAGGGCATATACTTATTTATTAAAATCCTATATTTACCACCAGATGACTGAAGTTGTACAGCATCACAACAGAGCAAACTTCAAAGTTCGTCACTGTGCTATTTACATGCATGTTCTTGTTCCGCTGTAAGTATAAAGGAAATCAAGCCTTGTTGCAGTGAAGCAATTAAAGTAATTCTTTGAGCCTTACTACTCTGATTTTACTGATAGTGTAGTTTGTCAAAATAATGTCAGCTACCTTTAGAATTCATTTTGGGGGTAGGCTGAGAAAACACAGTGTAGTAGTTCATAATTGCAGATGTTGTTCTTTCAGGGACAGAAAGCTCAATCAAAGAATTTTGGACTTCACTGCAGAACAGAAGGAACAAGGTAACTTTAAGTTATTCCTTACTTTCTAAGTGAAATTATCACTTTTAAGGTCCTCCAATTTAAGTACCAGTCCTTAGTAACACTGGACTAAGGTCTTCAGGATCAATTGCACTTGCTGATCTCTCTCAAGAAACTTTTGCAGGATTGTGTTTTTTACTTCCTACTAATCAAATGCCATAGAACACAGTAGACTTTTGTTTTCAACATTGTTTGCTGTCATTTAATGGATTTCTGCTTATATATCAGCTGACACTGCCTGAACTGACACCAATAAATAGGGCTTCAGGGGAATTTTAAAAAGAAACTAAGTTTATTTCCAGAGGAAGAACTTTACTGTTTTACTCGTTGTTTTGTGTGTTTCTGTGTCAAAGTGCTAAATAGAAGAGTGTTAATGTTCTCTGCACTGGCTTATGTACAGGGCATCTGTTTATCTCAGACGGCATCTTTGCTTCTAAGTATTTGATCTATCATTATATTATTCATAAAAGCAAGAACCTTTTAATGTTTTGATTCTCTGCAGAGAAACATTTCAGATTTCCAACTATTTTATATATGTGCTGCTATCTTTCTGCAATCTTTAATTAAAAATTAAAATTATTTTTATAGAATATTCAGTAGTTGTTTCCCACTGTATGGTACTGGAATATTTGGAAATAATTTAGATTGGCTTACACTTACTGCTCAGTGTAGACCATGGCTGGTCATATTTTATTCATAAAGATAGATTTCTTAAGTTATTATCTGGATTAAATGATTTAAGAGAAAATAAACAAATGGAATTTTAATGTAAGCGTGGATTTGAGGATGTTCCTAATAGCACTACTTAGAGTGGCAGGTGCACAAAATGCTGGTTTACTGAACCGGGTCTTTGTTTAGTATTGAGCAACTCTGGGCGCAGACCAGCTCTTCAGTTGCAAACTTAAGATGTCTCAGTACCTGTATCCTGGAACAAAAACTATTGCTGTTACCAGGTAAATTCTGAATTTTGACATCAGCTGCACAGTGTGAGCTTGCATGGTGTTCCCTTAATGTAACACATCAAAACCAATGCCCTGTAACAGATTTTTTTTTCCTCACAATCTCTGCTCCACCCTGCCCAACTTGGCTATCTAAATTTGTACACCACACTGTTCATCCAAACACCATTTTTAAGCTGGTTTTCATAGTAAGTTAACACAATTTAATTTTACTACAATGTCCTTTTTTCATTCATGGGATGAAAAATTCATAGCTCTTATTACCAGAGGACTAAAATTTGTCCAAGAAGTTTAGTGTTTGAAAGCAGGAGGCAAATACATCAGAGGATTAGTGGAGTGACTAATTAAGCAAGTTAAGATATTTTTCGTTATAATATCTAGCAGATAAGACTACAGCAGCTTGCTTTGCAGTAGAAACACAGACAAGGATTATTAACTACGAGAGTAAAGGAAAATCTAGGAATGCCATTTAAAACTACATTTTCTTCTCATGCTTTTAAAAGGTCAAAGTGTATCTTGTAACCTTTTCAATTGAGGCTTAAATGAGCTAATGCAAGCATAATTGATTTGCTTTATTTTTGAGACATACATTAGAAATGACTGACCTGTTCCTAGTGTTCTCGAAAACATGCATCTTTCCCTTCTAGCCTGCATTTAATCACTCTTCTATAAAAATAAAACTGCCTTCTGCCTCAGCAGCAGTGAATCAAACTGATAATATAGCTCACTGGTCCTTTAGTATCAGACTTTCCCAACCAGAGGCTAACTGTTGTTTCAGGGTCTGCTGAAGGGTATCGGGGGATTAGGAAGTAAAAAGATAGTGCATCATACAGTATCTTATTCCTCTTTCTTCCACAGACACCTCAGCACACATACAGGGGTACACATCAGTAAGTTACAGCTCACTTCCACAGCAAGCTCAAAATAGTTAAGGAGGCATCGATACAGCGTGTGGGAGAGGACCAAGAAGGCAGGGGTGAGTAATTTCTCAAGATGAGTTTGCCACTTAAGAAGTAACACATGCTTAGCCACAGTATCCAATTTCCTTGAAGCTGTCAGCCCTTGCACACCTAGACATTGGAGGTATGCCCTCCTACTTTGTCTTGATTATTGAATTTTGAGTTTGGATTTTTCAATGTGCAGAGATAGGGTGCTGCTAGGACAGCAACTGTGATTCTCTCCACTTAAGACCTATTTATTCTTCCAGACGGTTACTCAGGGGAATAAACACTGGGTGTTTATACAACATCCAGAGCTGGGTTTTATGTATTTTTCTTTGATACTGATCAGTGGAATACACATATACTTACTGTGGTTTCCCAGACATTATAGTAATGAAGAGATCACCATCAGACCTGAAACTCCTAACGACAGCTTCACAGAAGGTATTACCTATGCCTGTCACTAGATTTTCAGAGCATTCCACCATCCACCCTATAGACGTCAAACTTTAAAAAAAGGCACTTCCCAGTGCTGAGCAGTACAAGTGATAAACAAAATTGTTTTATTATAAACCAAATTCATAAGTTTTCAACAATAAGTGGTTTCTCTGCTAAGTGGGGCCAAGAGAACCACGGAACAGCCCAGGCTGGAAGGGCTGTTGAAAGATCATCTGGTCCGACCTTTTGTGGGAAAGGGAGCTGTGTTGGGTCTGTGCGGTGGGGCTCTGGTAGCAGGAGAGGGGCTCCAACGCCGACCTGCCCCTGGCTGATGCCGAGCCCATCAGCGACACCAGATACGCCTCTGTGATAACGAATTTAAGAAGGGGACAAGAAATTGCTAAAGCGACCAGTCGCACAGAGAGCAGGGGGATGTGAGAGAAACACCTGTGCAGACACCAGGGTCAGTGAGAAGGAGGGGGAGGAGGCGTCCAGGACAGAGATTGCCCTGCGGCCCATGGGCAGAGGGCAGGCTGTGCCCCTGCAGCCCACGGAGGACCATAGTGGAGCACAGAGGGACCTGCAGCCCATGAAGGACCCCACACCAGGGGAGGAGGTGCCTGCTCCTGAAGCAGACCATGACTCTGTGGGCAGCCCGCGCTGGAGTGGCGCGTTCCTGACGGGCTGCACTGCGCAGGAAGGACTCAGATCTGAGGCATTCACGAGGGACCGTCTGCCATAGGAGGGACCCTGGCTGGAGCAGGGGAAGCGTGTGAGGAGCCCTCACCACCTGACGAGGAAGGGGCGGCAGAGACAGTCTTCGGTGAACTGACTGCACCCCCTGCTCCCTNACATTCAAGTGTTGTTTCACCTCACAACAGGTTTCAGTTCTGTGAGAGACAGAGGCCTCTTTTTCTTCTTCATCATGCATAGATAGATACAGGAATAAGACAGGTATCAGAGAAAAGGAGCAGTTACCTCACTGCATAAAACAAGTAGGTTTGCCCCCTTCAGGTAAGTGAGGAGACCTGAATTCCCTTCTCATAGTCCCAGAATTAGAGGCTGTTCTCTCTCTAGATAGCTGTAGTCTGGCAATGAAGAACAAACACCTGGTCAAGGAGTTGTGGTGGAAGTACGATCCCCTAGCCAAAGTTGTACCTGACTAGGATGCTTAATTCAGTCAGAGCCAGGTGGGAATTTTCTTCTGTGAAAGAAGAGTTTATAGTAGATGAGAGAGCTTAGGTTGCTAAATTGAAAATAGCTGAAGGGGTCAAAATATTTGCAAGAGAAAGTAATCACGCAGATGAGAAGTTAGACAGTAACCGGGCAGTCAGAAGGCTTTGAATGAGAGCTAGGAGATGCTCAAAGAGACATGCTTTAATACAGAATGATGGCAGTGAGAACAGAAGAAAAGAGGAGGAGCACTAAAGAATAAGAAGAGGCAGACAGTTTTGGCAGTTTCTAAACAGCCATTTTATAGACCAATATTTGTAAATATGCATATCTATGCATCTACAGCAGGTTTGAAATACGAAATTAATCTCCAGCTATGTTTTGACTTAAAAATTCTGTAATAAAACTGGCATTTGCACATAAACCACAATGTCAGTAATTCTAAATGTAATATTACCATCTATGCAATTCATCTCACACAAATCATAGCTACACTAACCCGACTCTAAATACGCTGGGCTTGCTCATCACTACAGTTATTCCATTATTTTATTTTACTGAAGCCCTTATCAATCCGTTGCAACCATATCTTCAGTGGTAGTGACTTCTAAGTTATGTACAAATTTTGTGAGCCCTTCCTTCAACAACAGGAGGCAATGCTGTATTTCCACGTAACAATTTCTGTACTACCTAAGAATCTTCCATTATAGCTAAATATACAGAAGTATTCTTCAAGCAAAACAGTTCATTAACGAAGTCCTGTAGGCAGGGCATATACTTATTTATTAAAATCCTATATTTACCACCAGATGACTGAAGTTGTACAGCATCACAACAGAGCAAACTTCAAAGTTCGTCACTGTGCTATTTACATGCATGTTCTTGTTCCGCTGTAAGTATAAAGGAAATCAAGCCTTGTTGCAGTGAAGCAATTAAAGTAATTCTTTGAGCCTTACTACTCTGATTTTACTGATAGTGTAGTTTGTCAAAATAATGTCAGCTACCTTTAGAATTCATTTTGGGGGTAGGCTGAGAAAACACAGTGTAGTAGTTCATAATTGCAGATGTTGTTCTTTCAGGGACAGAAAGCTCAATCAAAGAATTTTGGACTTCACTGCAGAACAGAAGGAACAAGGTAACTTTAAGTTATTCCTTACTTTCTAAGTGAAATTATCACTTTTAAGGTCCTCCAATTTAAGTACCAGTCCTTAGTAACACTGGACTAAGGTCTTCAGGATCAATTGCACTTGCTGATCTCTCTCAAGAAACTTTTGCAGGATTGTGTTTTTTACTTCCTACTAATCAAATGCCATAGAACACAGTAGACTTTTGTTTTCAACATTGTTTGCTGTCATTTAATGGATTTCTGCTTATATATCAGCTGACACTGCCTGAACTGACACCAATAAATAGGGCTTCAGGGGAATTTTAAAAAGAAACTAAGTTTATTTCCAGAGGAAGAACTTTACTGTTTTACTCGTTGTTTTGTGTGTTTCTGTGTCAAAGTGCTAAATAGAAGAGTGTTAATGTTCTCTGCACTGGCTTATGTACAGGGCATCTGTTTATCTCAGACGGCATCTTTGCTTCTAAGTATTTGATCTATCATTATATTATTCATAAAAGCAAGAACCTTTTAATGTTTTGATTCTCTGCAGAGAAACATTTCAGATTTCCAACTATTTTATATATGTGCTGCTATCTTTCTGCAATCTTTAATTAAAAATTAAAATTATTTTTATAGAATATTCAGTAGTTGTTTCCCACTGTATGGTACTGGAATATTTGGAAATAATTTAGATTGGCTTACACTTACTGCTCAGTGTAGACCATGGCTGGTCATATTTTATTCATAAAGATAGATTTCTTAAGTTATTATCTGGATTAAATGATTTAAGAGAAAATAAACAAATGGAATTTTAATGTAAGCGTGGATTTGAGGATGTTCCTAATAGCACTACTTAGAGTGGCAGGTGCACAAAATGCTGGTTTACTGAACCGGGTCTTTGTTTAGTATTGAGCAACTCTGGGCGCAGACCAGCTCTTCAGTTGCAAACTTAAGATGTCTCAGTACCTGTATCCTGGAACAAAAACTATTGCTGTTACCAGGTAAATTCTGAATTTTGACATCAGCTGCACAGTGTGAGCTTGCATGGTGTTCCCTTAATGTAACACATCAAAACCAATGCCCTGTAACAGATTTTTTTTTCCTCACAATCTCTGCTCCACCCTGCCCAACTTGGCTATCTAAATTTGTACACCACACTGTTCATCCAAACACCATTTTTAAGCTGGTTTTCATAGTAAGTTAACACAATTTAATTTTACTACAATGTCCTTTTTTCATTCATGGGATGAAAAATTCATAGCTCTTATTACCAGAGGACTAAAATTTGTCCAAGAAGTTTAGTGTTTGAAAGCAGGAGGCAAATACATCAGAGGATTAGTGGAGTGACTAATTAAGCAAGTTAAGATATTTTTCGTTATAATATCTAGCAGATAAGACTACAGCAGCTTGCTTTGCAGTAGAAACACAGACAAGGATTATTAACTACGAGAGTAAAGGAAAATCTAGGAATGCCATTTAAAACTACATTTTCTTCTCATGCTTTTAAAAGGTCAAAGTGTATCTTGTAACCTTTTCAATTGAGGCTTAAATGAGCTAATGCAAGCATAATTGATTTGCTTTATTTTTGAGACATACATTAGAAATGACTGACCTGTTCCTAGTGTTCTCGAAAACATGCATCTTTCCCTTCTAGCCTGCATTTAATCACTCTTCTATAAAAATAAAACTGCCTTCTGCCTCAGCAGCAGTGAATCAAACTGATAATATAGCTCACTGGTCCTTTAGTATCAGACTTTCCCAACCAGAGGCTAACTGTTGTTTCAGGGTCTGCTGAAGGGTATCGGGGGATTAGGAAGTAAAAAGATAGTGCATCATACAGTATCTTATTCCTCTTTCTTCCACAGACACCTCAGCACACATACAGGGGTACACATCAGTAAGTTACAGCTCACTTCCACAGCAAGCTCAAAATAGTTAAGGAGGCATCGATACAGCGTGTGGGAGAGGACCAAGAAGGCAGGGGTGAGTAATTTCTCAAGATGAGTTTGCCACTTAAGAAGTAACACATGCTTAGCCACAGTATCCAATTTCCTTGAAGCTGTCAGCCCTTGCACACCTAGACATTGGAGGTATGCCCTCCTACTTTGTCTTGATTATTGAATTTTGAGTTTGGATTTTTCAATGTGCAGAGATAGGGTGCTGCTAGGACAGCAACTGTGATTCTCTCCACTTAAGACCTATTTATTCTTCCAGACGGTTACTCAGGGGAATAAACACTGGGTGTTTATACAACATCCAGAGCTGGGTTTTATGTATTTTTCTTTGATACTGATCAGTGGAATACACATATACTTACTGTGGTTTCCCAGACATTATAGTAATGAAGAGATCACCATCAGACCTGAAACTCCTAACGACAGCTTCACAGAAGGTATTACCTATGCCTGTCACTAGATTTTCAGAGCATTCCACCATCCACCCTATAGACGTCAAACTTTAAAAAAAGGCACTTCCCAGTGCTGAGCAGTACAAGTGATAAACAAAATTGTTTTATTATAAACCAAATTCATAAGTTTTCAACAATAAGTGGTTTCTCTGCTAAGTGGGGCCAAGAGAACCACGGAACAGCCCAGGCTGGAAGGGCTGTTGAAAGATCATCTGGTCCGACCTTTTGTGGGAAAGGGAGCTGTGTTGGGTCTGTGCGGTGGGGCTCTGGTAGCAGGAGAGGGGCTCCAACGCCGACCTGCCCCTGGCTGATGCCGAGCCCATCAGCGACACCAGATACGCCTCTGTGATAACGAATTTAAGAAGGGGACAAGAAATTGCTAAAGCGACCAGTCGCACAGAGAGCAGGGGGATGTGAGAGAAACACCTGTGCAGACACCAGGGTCAGTGAGAAGGAGGGGGAGGAGGCGTCCAGGACAGAGATTGCCCTGCGGCCCATGGGCAGAGGGCAGGCTGTGCCCCTGCAGCCCACGGAGGACCATAGTGGAGCACAGAGGGACCTGCAGCCCATGAAGGACCCCACACCAGGGGAGGAGGTGCCTGCTCCTGAAGCAGACCATGACTCTGTGGGCAGCCCGCGCTGGAGTGGCGCGTTCCTGACGGGCTGCACTGCGCAGGAAGGACTCAGATCTGAGGCATTCACGAGGGACCGTCTGCCATAGGAGGGACCCTGGCTGGAGCAGGGGAAGCGTGTGAGGAGCCCTCACCACCTGACGAGGAAGGGGCGGCAGAGACAGTCTTCGGTGAACTGACTGCACCCCCTGCTCCCTGTCCCCCTGTGCCATGAGGGGGGAGGAGGGAGAGACATTGGGAGTGGGGGGACTCGATCCCGGGAAGGGGGAGGAGGGGCAGGGGAAGGTGTTTGTTTTTAAGATCTGGCTTTCATGTCTCCTTATCCTACTCTGCTTTGACTGATAACTGATTAAATTGAGTATTTTTTCCCCAAGTTGAGTCTGGTTTTGCCTGTGACCATAACTGGTGAGCGAACCCTCCCTGTCCTTGTCTTGACTGACGTGCTTCTCGTTATATTTTCTCCTTCTCATCACACCCTGTTAGAGGAGTGAGTGAGCAGCCGTGTGGTGCTTTGTTGCCGGCTGGGCCTAAACCACAACAGGAGTGTGGATGAGATTATCTAGCACCCTGTCCCATCGCATCTTGAAAACCTCCAGCAACAGGGACTCTGCCAGGTCCCAGGAGAGGTTCTTCCAGTGACTGAGTGTTCTCACTGAAAAAATATTTGATGAAACCTCTCCTGATGCAACTTGTATCTGTTGCAACTTGTGAAGAGAGAGCCTCCATCCTCTTTGTAGTCACCCTTTAAGTACTGGAAAACTGGGATGAGGTCCCTCCTGAAACTTCTCTTCTACAGGTTGAAAAGACCTAACTCCTTCAGTCTTTCCTCATATGGCAGGTTCTCCAGCTCTTTGATCATTTTCAGGGCCCTCCTTTGGACCCTCTTCACTCTGTCCACGTCTTTTTTTTGAATTATGGGGCCCAGAACTGGACATGGTACTCCAGGTGCGGCCTTACAACTGCTGAGCAGAGTGGGATGATCACATTTCTATCTCTGCTGGTAATACCCCTGAGGACACAGCTCAGGATCCACTTTGCCTTGGTTGCTGCAGCAGAGCACTGCTGACTCATGTCTGGTTTGTTGTCCATCAGGACCCCAGGTCCGTCTCAGCAAGGCTGCTCTCCGGCCACACAGATCATAGCCTGTGCTGGGCTCTGGTTACGTTGTCCCAGGTGCAGGACTTTGCACTTGTCTTTGTTGAACTTCATACAGTTCTTGCTAGCAAATGCTTCCACCTGTCCAGGTCTCTCTGAAAGATGGCTCTCCCTTCTGACATATCGACCTCACCACCCAATTTATGACATCAGCAAACTTGGTGACGTTGCTTTCAGTCTCATCATTCAGATGATGTTGAACATCATGGGGCCCAGTATTGGTCTCTGGGGCACCCTGCTTGTGACGGGCTGCCAGCCTGAGTAAAAACCATTGATCGCCACCCTGTGAGTGCGGCCTGTGAGACAATGTCGTGCCCATCTCGCAGACCACCCATCCAGTCTGTATCTTGACAATTTGTCCAGGAGAAGGCTGCGCAAAGTGGTGTTGAATGCTTTGCTGAAGTCCAGCTGAACTACATCCACTGCTCTCTGCATGTCAACAGAGGACATTATGGTTTAGAAGGTGGTTGGATTAGTCTGGCATGATTTGTCTTTGGTAAACCCTGGATTTTCCCAGTACCTGCTTCATTTGGTTTGTAATAGTTTCCAGCAGGACTCTTTCCACCACTTCCCCAGGGACTGAAGTAAGGCTAAAGGGCCTGTAGGTTCCTGGGTCCTCTTTTCCGCCATTCTTGTAGGTGGGTGTGAATTTGCCCTCTTCCAGTCATCAGGGATGCCCCCTGATGGCCAGGACTTCTCAAAGATAATAGCCAGCGGCCTTGCAACAATGTCAGCCACTTCTGTTAACACTCTGGGTTGGATTCCCTCTGGGCCTGTCGATTTATGTGGGCTGAGCCCTTGCAGAGGGCCACTACTGATGGGTCAACACCTGTGTTGTTGCTGCTTGATCCTGTGAGCTGGGGTCCAGCTGCACTAGCGGAGACAGATGCAAAGAAGGTACTGAGAACATCTGCCTTGTCAGCATTATTAGCAACCTGTTTCCCTGTTTAGTAATGGGTCTATGTCTTCCCTGTGCTTCTGCTTAACTGCTCAGATATCTGAAGAACCCCTTCTTCTTCTTGACATCTCTGGCCAATTTCAGTTCTACCCGAGCCTTAACCTTCCTGTCTGCATCTCTGCATGCCCTAGCAAGGTACAGTTGGTCCTCAATTGGTATTCGGCCACCCTTCCATAGCTGGTATACTTCTTTTTCAATATTAAGCATAGCCAAAAGCTCATTCTTAAGCCTAGGTGGTATCTTGTTCTGCCTTCTTCCTTTTCTTTTGTAGGCAATAGACTGTTCTTGTGCTTCCAGGAGGCTGTTAGTTAAAAACTCCCAGCACTCACAAGCTCCGTTGCCCTTCATGATGCTTCCCATGGAATCCCTCATATCTAGGCTCTGAGCATATTGAAACTGGCTCTTCTAAAATCCAGGGCCTTTGTCCTACTACTGGTCTTCAGTGTGCCCAGCAGGATCTTAAACTCCATGTTGTGATTGCTGTATCCAAAGCTACCACTGGTTGTTATGTTGTCAAGTACAACTTTTGGTTTGTGAGCCGTAAATCTTGCAACTTGTTGTTCCTAGTTGGCATGTCCAGCACCTGTAGCAGGAAGCAGTCCTGCATTCCAGGAATCTCATGGACAACTTGTGCACTGTTGGGTGCACAAATATCTGGGTAATCGAAGTCACCCATGAGGACCAGGTTCTGTTGGCCCAATACTTCCTTGAGCAGCCAAAGGATTCGTCAGCCTGGCTGGAAGATCAGCAACAAACACCTAACATAAGATCCGCCTTGGTGATCCACCATCTAATCTTGATCCAAAGGCATTCAACAGAAATTTAGTGGTCTCCATAGCTTGCCTCCATACACTAAAATTTCTCTTTTTCTTACGAAGTGCAACTTCACCTCCTCTTCCTCCTTTTCTATCTTTCCAAAAGATTTTGTAGCGATTCATCCACCCTGTTGCTTATGAATATGCAGGTGTCACAGCTCTGGATTCTACCCCTCAAGTTCATTCGTTTAAAGCACAGTTCACTAAGCCAGTCTGCTAGCAAGGTTGGGCTGCACGTGATTACTCATTTGTCCATTTCCCATAGCATTTAAGGATTTGTGAATCCCTCTTTACAGACAATTCATGTCAACATCATACCAGCAACAAGCCCAGTTAACACAAGTCCAACAGGAACAAGCTGATTTAATGGGCTACTTGAGGTCACACTTAACTAAGTCAATTCTACATCTAATTAGCCACTGGTACTTGCTACTGTCTTGTTTCAGTGGAGGCAGGACAGACAACAACTCCCCCAGGTGTGCTGGACTATTAAATTAGTAGCTATTAAGTGGGTACTGTACATAATCAAAGAGTTGCTGGCTAAAAAGAAGAAAAAAAATATTAGTGGTACAGCCTATAGAGAAACAGCATGGGGATCAGATGCAAACATGTGACAAACATGTTTCATCTCAACATAAGATCAGACACAAACACGTTTCATCTCAACACAGGAAAGATTTTTTCAGGGTGAACAATCAGTCACTGGAACAGCCTCTCCTGGGACCTGGTAGAGTCCCCATTGCTGGAGGTTTTCAAGATGTGATGGAACAGGGTGCTAGATAATCTCATCCAGGCTCCCTTTCCCAATCGAAAGGCTGGACCACATGATCTTTCGAGGTCCCTTCCAACCTAGGCTGTTCTATGATTCTGTGGTATTCTGGACCTCTCAAGACAAAAATGAGGAAACTCTAGAGATAAGAAAAATAAAGAACGCAGAGAGCTTTATCTAAAAAGGAAACAACCATGCCTGTGTGAAACATTTATTAGAAACCTAGTGAACAGATTTTCCTTTTTTGACCCTTACTCTCTAGCAAAATTCTTGCCACAAAAGTCACAGACATTTATTTATGAAAATAGAGGGAAAATACTACTAGAATAATATCAGAATTGTTTGATTTGTGCTTTAGGAAAACAAACCTTCGGGAAAAAAGCCAAGCTTAACATATCTCCCTCCTATACTTATACTGAGATTTTCAAAACAGCCTAAAATGGTTAGATGCACAAAACTTCGCTCAATTGGAACTGGAGTTGGGTGCCTACTGCCTTTGTATCTATGGAAAATGAGCTGTAGATACAGATAATTCTAAAACCAGGTGATATGAAGACAACTCAAGATGTAGACTTGAGCTTGTCTTTCAGCAGACTGATAAACTGCTCACTAGGAACCAAAACAGCAAAGAAAACATAAATTTTTAATCATATTCCAGCCACTGTAACTGGACAACCCTTCAGAACAGAAAGGCGAGTTGTTAATGTACTTCATATTGAGCTCTGCTTCACTGGCTTCCAAATCACTTATATAAACACAGAACTTTCCTCTCTGAGAAAATTTAATTTCTACATTGTGGAATATTCAACATGAAGAGGAAAGGGCTTTTTGTGGTCTTTTTTTCTGCTATGGAAAACAAATAATAGGAAAAAACCCTACCATTAGGGAAAAACTGAAAGTCATTTTGGCATACTTTGTTATTAACACAATAGTTAATAGGCACGTAGATTCTTGAAGCATTTGCTTTGGCAAGGTACTTAAGCATATGTCTCATGTAAGAAATGCGTCAATGAACCTCTGGATCTTGAAGTTAAGTATGTATTTTAGTCTCTGAGCCTGAGTCAAAGGAATTACACAGGAAAAGCGCCCATCAGAAACAGTTTGACAACTTACCAAATAGACATCCAAAACTGAAGCATTATCATTTTCCATTTCCAGTGTGCTCTGTTCTGAAGTCAAATAGATGGCACTGTCTTCTAAAGTGAATGTTGAACTTGAAGGCAACCCTTTACTGCAAAGAGAAGGGAGGCTACAGTAAACCAAAAATGCAAGTTACAGAGAGCTCAGTCATAGCTGAAAATTTTAAAATACATTTCTCTCAAACATAAAAGCTTCAAATACTTGAAAAGATGGAATGCAAATGGACAAATATAGATATGTTGACAATGGCTAGATAACTAGCAGCTCATATTTGACTAATGTACACAAACCACAGTTTCTACTTTTGCATTAATTAAAATTTTATCAGGAAGTAATACTGTTCCTGAACTCAAATATTTACTTAAAGCATGAAACTGTCACAGTAAATGTGGGATAATTTCATTAATTTCAAAAGAAGTTACCGCCACATTACACATGGTGTAAATTTTAGCAGCCTTTCTTAATACAAAATAGGAGAAAAAGATTCAGTAATTAGGCACAGTAGCATTGGACTTCCTCATGCAGATACGAGATCACTTGCAGCCAACAGTTCAGAAGTGAAAGTGGGAGAAGAACAAGAACGTACTGTTATTAGTACAGCTCTGCAAGGAAATGGTATTTACACAGCAGGTGCACTGTATTATTTCATTCATACATATGATTTTTTGTTCTCTGCTGTTCAGAAAGAATGTGAAACTACAAATGCATTGCACAGCAATCTTGTTTTGTTTTGTAAACACACTTAGAACCACAAAGCTGAAACTCTCAAAGCTGTTTTAATGGAGTTAGGTGCCCACCATCTGTCCTCACTAGCTGCCAGAAACTAATAGAGTCCAGGCTTCCTTGAAAACTCAACTGTCAGTTTTGCAGAGACATATTTTAGAATTTCTTATCTATTTACACACAAAGTGAAAAGCAAAAAATTCTGCATTATAACTGGGTATGAAAACACGGTTACAGCCATCAATCCAGAAATGACTAATTTCCTCCTCCCTCTGCAGTATTTTGCAGTTTAAGTACATTTCAGATGGGTTATAATTTCCAAAAGGGCAAAGCTAGAATGCAGAGTAGAAAACAAATTCAAATGCTTAACAAAATAATGAATCATCAGTCACCCTCATGTCATACTAGTATTAAGTGCACAGCATTACATTTGCCACATTACAATGTTCCTTTTATTATATTGTGCATTATGCATCTTTTCAAAAGCAAGACTATTTCTTTTGTCCTGAGGGTGACCCAGCTCCCACTGACTTAGTAGCATTTTTCCCACACCCATTACTTGTAATCTGTTGAGCAACATTTCAGTCACATTAGTTTTCTGCCAATGCTTCATTTTATTGAAGTGGAGAGGGCAGACAGGAAGGGAAAAAATAGGCTGTTGCCAAATGTTAGACTATGTTTTATCGTCTCCCACAAAATAAGCTCTGGCGTGAAAGATACTTCTCTTGGCAAAAGGACGCGGGGTGGGGGAGGGAGGGAGTCACTTTCGCTTGCAGAATTTTCATCTCCACTGTTGCACAGTTCAGGCCTCTGAATGCGCAAAGACCCATCTATGAAAAGCATGTGACACAAGATGAATGTGCAGTGAGCAACTACTACTGCTATAGAAACATGCAAACCCAGTGGTCAACGCTTCCTTCGGGAAAACAGCGCTCTGCGTTACTAACTGTAAAGAAAGTTGGGCAGGCTGTGGTGTATACCTTGGCATTCATTCCTGCATCAGGTTAGGTTTAAAAACAAAAAAAGAATGAAGTATTTACTCCTTTCATACACATATCAAGCCACATCACTGCCACCTTTACTGCTGTTATTTTTAACTTCCTTCATTTCCAGAAAACCTCTGGAACCTGTACTCAAGATAAGGTGAGGATTCTGCAGTTCACATCAGTGGCATTTTATTTTATATCCTTTGCGTATCAGAAGACTAAGACCTAGTCCTCCTTTTGTTTCAGTTTAATTCACTGGCTTACTGTGACACTTACTTTTCTTCCTCTCTTCTCTACTTTTCCATTAGAAGGCACTGTGCTTCTTTTATTAGTTAGTTTAATTATAATCTATGTTGCTTCATAGCCTGCTGTGGATATCAAACAACAGCAATGTGAGTTCAGCACTCACCCTTGGGATTGTTAAGCTACTGGTTTTACCTATAACATAGAATAAAGACAATGCTATCTCCCCTTTGGAGTGTGCATCTGTTTCGGTTTTTTCCCCTACCTGTTACAGAAATATACTATATAGTCACGCAGCAAATGAGGATTGAAACAAAACCAGCATGTTAAGAGAAGTCAAAGAGAAGCTCCCATAAATGTTGTAATTTGCTTATTTAGTAGTGAACTTCC
>VZSC01009922.1:209926-263438 GCA_013398225.1 Steatornis caripensis | reverse complement strand
TCTAAATCAGCACACTTAACACATTTAATAAAAAATATGTATTAACATATAGCAAGAGGGAGGAAAAGGGGCAGAAGAAGGTACAAAGATACAGTAATCTTACCTACAGAAAACCAGCAGCGACTGAAGTCCCTTGAACAAAATCAGGAATAAAAGAAAAGAAACAAAACAGATGCCAGTCCACCATTTTTCTTACAAACACTCAGAACTTATTTGCAGATAGCAATCTCCTTGCTCTTGTGACTTTCTCACTGAATAATCAGAGAGAAACTCTGCAAGTAAGGCTCATCTGCATGGAGAACTGTTTATTAAAAGGAGAAGTGTAGGAAAACTGTTGCAAGACAGACCTTTCTTTCATTTACATTAAGTTCAATAACTAAAAGTTTTTCTCTATTTAAAAGAATATGAACTGTCCACGTTGGGAAGCTAATCTGTAACAAGTATAAAGGAGAAAGCGGAAATTTCAAGTCACTGTCATGTTAACTTGCATCTGGAGCCAATGCTGATGTCAGTATGAAAGCAACTGCAGTTGCCAGGAGCTGCACTCTGCTGCAACTGCCATACAGTGCTTATGTGCAATAACACCTTCTTAGTTACAGCTGCATTAGAAATCATTTTCAAGGCAGAATATGAAAATAATTTTGTTTGTGGTACTTGCCTTGCAATGACAGCATGAAGAACATGCATCCTAACTAGCTAAGTGCCTATGAACTACATGATGATACGCATAAGAACAAGATTTCCAGTTTTGCTAGGAAAAGGGGGAAAAGCAAGAAGCTTTTTTTCTTTTTTTTGTTACGGTCTCATCTTTAGTGTTAATGTGGATCCTATTTTAAGAACCACTAAATATTTTGTCCTTATGTGAAGTGAGGAGAAAAGTCATATTTCAACCTTCTAAATCAGCACACTTAACACATTTAATAAAAAAACAAGCTCAAGTTCTCTTCCTCTTTAGTAGAAAATACAATAAAACCTTCATTTTCCAAAGTAATTCTAAAATGCTCTTGGACATAACATGCAAAAAAATCCTCAGTGAAATTAGCTGAAAAAGTTAAAGATAGTTAGGGATTGCTACTTGCAAATATAAAAAATGAGGTGCTGGGCACAACATCTGCAGATTTGTAGAACAGGACAACTTTTACACATTTTAATCTAAGGATGATATATGCAAGATCCTATTATGTTTCTAAGGAATAAAGGAAAAAAATTACACTTTGTCAGGGAACTAGCATAACCAGGCAGAATTATCTGAAATAATAATAATAAAATGAAATAGTAATAGTAACTTAAAAAATAATCAAAAGACTGGCATCCTTCAAACCTTCCTAAATTTTAATTACTATTTCTGTCCTTCATATTTTATTTACACTAAACTGAAGTGATAGTTTTGGAAATAAAAGACTTCTGTTTTCTTCATGGAAAAACAAATAATGCCTCATCATAATGTGTCTACTAGCAAGGTAGCCTGCAGGACAGGTAAAACTCTTCAGTCTCCTTTCTAAGTCATTGCACAGCCTTTGAAGAATGGCAGAAACAGGGCCAGGTAGTAACAACTGAATGAAGCAGAAGTTTGAGCTGTATTTTGGTTTTAGTTGTTTATTTTGGTTTTATTCTCCTGCAGTGTGAAGAACAGCTCTTGTAGGAATATAATTACCAACTTCTTTCAAATAGTGCCAGAATACAACAGCCATGAATTAGAATGAGCCACCATGTCTCCCCTGTTGTGAAGAGTTGTAATAAAAATAGGCTTTGATGTCTACCTTTGGATGACAAATCTTCTTTCCTGTAGCATATTCCACAGAATATTTATCCCCTAAATAGCAGCATGTCTGCAATGTCCAGTGTGTTTGAAAACTCTTATATAAGGTTTTGAAAAAATTATCAGCTCATTGAATCATTAGTTTTCATGTTTTAAAATATCTGTGTATAGAAGTTAGAAACAGAAAAACATCTTGTAGCATAAATGAGCAGTGAAACTGTTGTTCTAAGGTATGACTCATACCAACTGTTGCAGAAGATCTGCCTGCATACATATAAACGCGAACAGGGACAATAGGTATTTACAAACCTGTTGAAATGAATGCATTAATTAGTCTAATGTTTACAATGTAGAAATATTACATCACCTCTAAAACCGTCAACCTTGCATTTCGTTTTTATAAATTATATATGTGTCTGGAAAAAAAAATAGGTCAAACATAGTAAAACTCCATTCTAATACTTCACTAACACTGTTGACAAACATCAAAACTACAGACTTGAGAAAACAGTAGATACGACTGATCTTCTAAATGCTGCTTCAAGTGATGGAGTCTGACAGTGAGTCTGTGCTACCATGCTCATGCTAATGGCAAACCATGATGTGTGAATCAGTAACCATCACAGTCAGCACATCAATTTCACAATAACCAACCTATACACCTTTGCAGGTGCCAATTAAATTATGAGACCTGTAATTTTTCTTTCTTTTTTTTCTTTCTTTCTTTCTACTTTTCAACAACCAAGTTGTTTCCAGAAACATTGGCTAAATAATTTATAAAACCTGTTTCTTCTGTGAAGGAAAACACAAATTTCTTTGGGCTCTATGAAAACAAATTGCAACAAAAAGTGCTGCAAACAGGACATCAGCAGCTGAATGGGATTAGATACAATTAATTTAGTAAGAACAGATGGAGGCATTCCTAGTTCAGTACATACACAGGGATCTTCACAAGAAAGCTCACCACAACATAAGGGGCTGCTTTTAAAATGTACCAAAAAGAAAAAAAAATCCTCAACACACTGTTCAAACTGCAATGTCAAATTATGTCACTCTTGTTCATTTAGCGTAAGGAGGCAAAGGATCGCATCAAATTAAGAAACATGAAAATGATAACTCACTCTTTAAAGTGATGTTGATGAAGTTTATCATAATTCTGCAGACCAGCTTATGATATGGTAGTATGTCTCAAGGGAAGATAGCACAGAGAACCAAAGTATGAAGCAACATTGTGTATTTCACGATAACTGCAGTTCAGTGCAAGTTATGGCAAGGCTCACTGCTTTCAGATATATAGTGCTGTTTTACATTTACAGCAGTGAGTTTGAGGAAAAATATCCATAAAAAGGTCGTATATATGTTTGCTGGCAAAGGACACATTCTTGAGCTAATATTACTTTCATAGGGCTACCAATAGCTGTTCCCTAACAATTGCTAATCCTAATTTCCTCATGGTAAGGTCAGGTAATGTCAGAAGTACCAGCAGTATCTCAGACTGTCCTGCTGCAAACAGAACACCAATTTTTCAGGAGGTTTTTATTTTTCTGACAGTGTGGAGCCACCTTATGAGCGTTTTGCAAAAGAAGGGTCCCTCAGTCATGAAAGTGAAATAAACCTTGGAGCGGAGCAAAGTCTTCTCACTCTGCCTTGAGGCTGACAACCTATATAGCACTAGAATTGAGGAAAGACTCAAAAGCAGGGGGTGACATCACTTGTTATTCACCAGAACATTTATCAGAGCTTCTAGACAGTACCTTTCAGCAAAAAATAAATTAAATCTTTATGATGTAAACAGGCTACTGTATTTATTTACTGCTCTTTTCTATTAATTATTATGTTTGCTTAATATTCTGCTGAGTTACACAGCAGTGGTACTTTTCTAGAGACGTTTTGATGAACTTTTGTAACAGGAAATATAGTCATCTGTGAAATCACACAGGCTACTTTTCTGAAAAAAATTATGTACCTTTTACATATTAATATATACTTACAGACTTGGAGCAGAACAGGTGAAATTAAAGGGTCACTCAAGGCTAATTACAAAACATCACACTGGATCACTTGCTCAAAGACGAATGAAGAACTTCTGTTCATAGGACTAGGCCTTTAGTCTTTGTTAGGTCCTTATTCCATTGTCAGGGACACTGACCTTTGCCTTTTGGGACAGCACTGATCCACTCCAGGGACAGAACATCTACTTTGCAAAATACTTGCCTATCTCACATTCATTAAGGAAATACTCCTGCTAGGTCTTCTAAAAAAAAGTCTTTGTTACTGCTTTCTTGCCACATTTCACAGCTAAATTATTGAAAATTATTCAGTAGGAAAGGAATCTGATGAAGTTCAACAAAGGCAATTGTGGGGTCCTGCACCTGGGGAGGAACAACCCCATGCACCAGTACAAGTTGGGGGTTGACATGCTGGAGAGCAGCTCTGCTGAGAAGGACCTGGGAGTGCTGGTGGACAACAGGCTCACCATGAGCCAGCAGTGTGCCCTTGCGGCCTGAAGGCCAATGGCATCCTGGGGTGCACTAAGAAAAGTGCGGCCAGCAGGTCGAGGGAGGTGATCCTGCCCCTCTGCTCTGCCCTGGTGAGGCCACATCTGGAGTGCTGTTTCCAGTTCTGGCTTCCCAGTTCAAGAGAGACAGGGAACTACTGGAGAAAGTCCAGCGGAGGGCCACAAACATGATGAGGGGACTGGAGCATCTCTCTTATGAGGAAAGGCTGAGAGACGTGGGTCTGTTTAGCCTGGAGGAGAGGAGACTGAGAAAGGATCTGATCAATGCCTATAAATATCTAATGGGCAGGTATCAAGAGGATGGGGCCAGACTCTTTTCGATGGTGCCCAGTGACAGGACATGGGGCAATGGGCACAAACTGGAACACAGGCAGTTCCACCTGAACATGAGGAGGAACTTCTTTACTGTGAGGGTAACAGAGCCCTGGCACAGGCTGCCCAGGGAGGCTGTGGAGTCTCCTTCTCTGGAGATATTCAAAACCCGCCTGGATGCATTCCTGTGCAACCTGCTCTGGGGGCACCTGCTTTAGCAGGGGGGTTGGACTGGGTGACCTTCAGAGGGCCCTTCCAGCCTCTACCAGTCTGGGATTCTGTGATCTCCAATAAGGGCAAATATACTATAGCAAAATATGAAGTCTGTAGTTTTGCCACAGTTACTAATAATTTCTCTTTAAGAGTTTGTAGCCTTTATTTTATACACAAGCCTCAGAATATCAGTGGACAAGCAAATAGTTTACACCTCAGAATCAGTCATCTCTCCTTGCTTTGCTGGAGCTAATGTCTGTTCTGAACTCTTACTTGCTATATGGTATTTAATATTGAATCTAAATACCTACACAAAGAAAATACTTATTATATGAAGAGTAGTTTTACATACTTAAATAATCTATCATTGGTGCAGCTTTATAACCACAGAGACTACTTTAAATAAGATTTGAAACAAAGCAATATTAATCTTTTTGGACTCATATATTAATAAGGATTCTCTAATATCTCAACTACTAAGAAATTATGTATGAATGGCTCAGAAAACTTTAAATGGAGAAAGAACCGCATTTCTTTTTCAATAAATCTAGATGCGTCACTGATCGCTTGGTACTGAGACTAACCACTCAGTACTTGATACTAAGGACTGATAATCCTTAACCATTTACACTGTATTCTAGGACTACTCAGTATTCCTCTGGCTAGGAAAGTAACTCATATCACAAACCAGACTTCAGTGAAAAGCTAGCAGGAAAAGCAAATTTCAGATTAATAGTTCTTAAGACTATGAACTCCACAAGACAGAGATAATCATACTAGGTATATGTATGAAGCTTAAACCATTGGATTTTAGACATGCCTTAGTAAATTAATGGAACTGGTGCATCATCCAGATTTGCTTTATACTTCACTTTTGAAGCCAGAGACTGAAATTTTATATTTTGACATGTGTCCAGGACAAACATTTACATGCCAATTAAGATTCTCTCTTCTATTTCCACAAACACTTCATAAACCAGTACAATAAACCCAAATATTAACTTCTGACACCACCAGAGAGGGAGCAATTCTGTTGACTTAGATGGCATTCTTTTCTTCTAATGCCAGCATGTATCATTAAGAAAATACCAAACTGTAAGATTAAATGAAATATACATTAGTCTTTTGCCCAACAATGCTTTTTTGATGCTTCTTCAGGACTGCAGGTAGCAGTGTTACGGTCTTTAAACCAGTACTCTTCAATCTTCTTTTCTGCAAAGTTTCTTGCCCTGTTAACCTTCTCACAGTATTGTTGCTCCACCAAAGCATAATGGATAAGCAAATAAACACAAATCTGATTCATCTGCTTAAGTACCCCTGAACACTTTTAGACATTGTGCACTGGTATTTAGATAAGTTATTAACTGCTACAGCTGTAATCCTATAATAGGAAGAAGAAAAAAGAATGGCAACATGACAACACATGTGCTGTCAGCAGTTGGTAACTAGAAGTTCAAATTTCTGCACAGCATTATCACAGCTGCATTGATCGACAGTTTTAATGCGGACTTCTGGTAGGGCAAAGACAAATTGGGGGGGGGCACAGGAGAGAATAAGAGAAATCCCTATATACACAGTATATCAGAACGAACACTTCAGTAGAACAGAGGTTTTGTAGAATTTCAACAGTGCACTGAGTTCTCATCCTCAATTTTTAGATTGAAAAAGCCAAGCAAAAAAGCCCATTTTTACAGTTACTGTCTCCCATTCAGTAATGATCAGCCACAACGAGTGTGCTCAACTGTGCTGTTGCTCTCCTATTGCTAAAGCAGTTTATTTTATCCTGGTTCTTAATTAAAAAAGAAAAAAAGAAGTGCAAGTAATTCCATCACAGGAGAACTGGGAATGCCTTGTTTTTCTTTAAGCCACAATTACATGTTGCTTCAATCACAGTCAAATTTTCTTTCTTTCCCAAGGGCATTCCCCCGGAGATCAGTGCATCTGTTTCTAGCATTAGAGCATCCAAGTCTTTTTCCTCCACCTAGCTGCTTATTTTCATGAAGCTTGCATAAATTTAATCCTCTTTGAATCAGATTCAGACAAATTTGCCTAAGCTTCAGAAGCTAAAGGTAGTGGGTGGATAGACAGAACACTTAAACTTTAACACACAAAAGTTTCTTTACATAGAAAACCAGACTGGCAAAAGGTGTGATTAAGTATTCCTTACAACAGAAAAACTAATATCTACAAATCCCTTCCACTGAAAAAACAGCGACAGATTTTACTTTTATTTTCTAAGCTGGTTTTGAAGAGGTGGTTTGACAGAATGCCAACTCATGGGACATTTCAGTTCAAAGTTTGGACATTTCAGGAAGTTTTGACTGTGTAAGAGAAAAAAACCAACAACACCACAAAGCCTTCCAAAATTTCAAGTGGTCTGCACTGAAAAACAGCAATGCAAAGGTAAGGCAAACAAACAGTTGAAAAATATACAGAAAAAGCAGAAAGAAGAGGAAAGAGAAGGCAGAAGTCCTCATTACATACACATCTTATAGAAAGGAGGTACAGAGTACATCCAGAGAAACAAGAATTAGATTTCATAGAGGTTATTTTCCTAGGCTCAAACATATCAGAAGAATTCAGCAATCCTCCTTATATAACCTGCAGTATCTCGGCATTGCTCTAAAGACAGAGAGGTGAAGCACCCCTTTATGCACCATGGGATTTTGTTTGGCTTTGTGACTGGAAGCCACAGACCTGCTGAAAGATACGCTGGAAAGAGACTTCCTGTTGTATCTTGAAACTCCCCTTTAAAACATTTCCAGAAGCACCCGTACAGGCTTTAACCTCCTTCAGCTCTTTGCAATTGTAAAAACAGTGTCAGCTGAGACAACAGTCATACTGCTCAGGACATTCAGATTTGTCATCTTTAATTTAATTCACCAATACTTATTAGGAAAATTTTACCTGGAGGGGCAAAAAAATCTGTTACCACTTCTGCTATAAAAATCATCCATGATATGATACGTAAGTATTACATTTCCTAAGATAATGCAAATGAACCCTTTCATAGAAGTGTATTTGGACTTAAAATTGAACATATATTCTAGTTGGCAACAGTCCTTTTAGGTACTAAAATATCTCTGCACCAAATATAAACCTACTTGAGGAGGAGTGGAAAGTCTTTGAAAATTTTAATAGAAGCAATAAATTGTCAGTTCTGTTCTCTTACTAAATGAATACTTGGCATTGCTTATGACAGAACCACTTGACTGAGAAACAGCTTCATACAACAGAAACCAGCTGTCTTCTGACAAACAAGACAGCCTACATTTGCTGAATAACATATGTCATATTTGTTCATTTTGAACTCTTTACTTTCCTTTTTTAGATCAAGTTCCTTTTGTGCTGAAAAATACAGCCATTTTCCCCTCCCCACTACTCCTTCATTCACTACTTTTACCAGTTCCTCTTCACACTGCCTGGGTAACACCTCAAGTTTCCTTTAACTCTTCAGGGACTGAGGAATAACTTGGAGAAAAACAATCAATCAGCTAGCAGTCTGGAAAAACACTCCTGGTAAGCTATATGTTTATGACTGCTGCTGAGTCTCTCTTTTTTGCTTCAAGCACAAGTCCCTAAATGCTGCTCTGCATTATCTACCAATTAGTTATGCTAGTTCTAATCTGTACCAAGCCAGGGCTACATAAAACCTCCTCATGTGATACAATCTCAGGAGCTGGCTCTGGCTTAGCAAGTCACCTCTGTCTGCTTAACCACATTGGCAGCAGTTCCTCGCTTCCACTCCTACCGCAAGTGCTGAGCACTCTCAAAGAAAGATGGTGCTAAGCTCCTTTCTCATAAAATGCCATTTCCCTCTCCTTTGAGAATGAGTGCATTCATCATTGATAGAAACTGAGGGTAACTCCAAAAAAGCAAAGTTAAAAATACAGCATGTGCATCGAGGTGTCCAAAAGTATTACTGCTCTCTTTTTAACGAGGCAAATAACGGCATCTGTCTTCTCACTGATATGGGAACATACTGCTCGTTAGCATTAACAGGAGTCAAGGAGCGATACAGATACTGTATTATTACTATTTATGCAGGATTATCACCTTTTAGTACCCTAAACCAGAGATTTCTGACTGGTTATAAAGAAATTCGTGTACTCTGTACCTTGTGCCAGGACATTTTGAAGGAGGAGGAAAAAGTGTGATGAAAAAGATGCCAAACTGTAATTCTATTAGATAACTTGAAGCAGAATGTCATACTCAATTACATATTTAAAGACTGAAAGCAGGCTCACATTTGTAAACAAATCATTCATTCAGGCCTCATTTCAAAGACTGCTCCAGGCTTTCTGTTTATCAGAGACAAATAGCAAAGCAATGAGTCCCACACCACAACATTTTGTAATACTCAAAAGCAGAGCTCCAGTGAGAAAAATCTAAGACATCTACAACTCAATGTATCACTGTAGCATGTTTTTTTTGCCTTTATATTTCCCTGCCAGCTTTTCTCATGGGAGGACTAAAGTTGCTCCAATGTACCATAAAAAAATAAATAAACCTTCAGCTGGATACATTATTTAGTGCCACGAAGATGGAAGGATGTCCCTGCACTGATACAGGAAGCAGCTTTCTACAAAAGAAAAATGGTAGAAAACTTTGTAAAAGATCATGGAATATTCAAGTCTTACAGCTAACTTTGTCACAAACTGGACAAGACTGACAGAAGTTGAATTGAAGGAGGTCTACTTCTACTAGCATGTATTCATTGGTAATTTTACTTCCTAAATTTTGGGACAACTTGTGATGGTTCTGTAATTAAAACTTCATCTTTGTTACACATCAACCAATACCTCATTCCAAATTTTTATAGCAAAACATCAGACCTATGGAAGATGCCACATCAGTGAGACTTATTTCAACTTAAGGAAAATGGAAGCTGCAAATATCACTTTGATCAAGTAACCCTGCAAGTCATTTTACTTCTTACGAAAATGTCGTTGGTCAAATTTTAATAGGATATAAAATCCTACTACCTCAAGATTGCTTTTAAAACAACTTGATCTTTTTGGACAATATGCAGCTTAAGGAAAGAACTACATCTCGGAACATGAGTAAGCCTATCAAATTTACATAGGCACTGTGCAGTCCAGGATTCCAAATTATTCCAAACAAAATTTAAGACACTCAAGTTCACAGTGGTTACCCCTCTTGACAAAAACAGGTAAAGAAATGGCTAATCTGCCGTACAACACATGGTAAAGAGACTGGCATGCAGGCAAGACCACAAAACATGGCACACTTCAGGTGTACGAGGTACAGTACAGGCAGACACACTGACAGTCTCCCAGCCAGATTTACTGGCATAAGCATGGTATTGGACAGTCACGGCTAAAGTACATTCAAACACAACTCAAATCACATTCAAGCTAAGTCACAAGCATCTGCACAACTCTTCCTGAGACCTTCTTGTTTTTATCCTTCCTGGCTTAAAATTAGACAGGTTCTAATAACAGCCATGGGTGAAGTTTCATAGAAATCCACTTCAGAAAACGGTCACTTCAAAAGAACTTAAAGCAGACTATTCAGCACTGTACATTCAGAATAAAGATGAAGTTGAAAAGTAGGTCCCTTTTCCTAGCTCATCACAGTTTTCTGCATCCGTTTTAGGCTACAACCAAGTTACAAGTATTTCCTACCCTGATCTTAATGTAGTTTGGTTTATGGTACAGACTAAGGCCGAAGCAAGTTTTTAATGCCCAGTTTAGTTTTGGAACATGACAAAAAATTCGAAGTATACCATAACGTATTTGCTATGTTTATGCTTTCCATTTTGTGACCCCAATCATGATAAATACAGTAACAAACAAATACATAACAAATCCTATGGGCTTACGGAACCCCTCCTTCACTGGAGAGGCTCAAAGCTGTGCTACAGAGACCTTTGCCCCTTCTGCTTTTTCCTTCACAGAGCCCTCTTCCATTGCACGCATTGTCAGACTTTTAGCAAAATGGTGGGGAGTCCTCTACCACATATACAGCCTTTACCTGCTAGAATAGAGCATAGGTTGATCACGTTGAAAATGCTCATCTACATTCAAGGAAGAGGAAGAAATTGTGGTTGCCAAGGAAGCTGCTTCAAACAGAGATGGAGTGCTCGGCACTAGATCTGGCCGATGGCGTGAACCTAGTACTGCATACACAAAAATAAAGAACAACATTAACAAATTTAATTTCAAATTGAATCCAAGAATCTTTATGTAAATGTATGGAGTCACACAGTGCTTTCAACAGCTTCTTGAAGCTTCTTAATCTGTTTGAATTGATGAGACTGTAATATTCACGTGCCCATACCCACACTCCTTTATGCTACAGGGTGAATTTCAGCTGCTAGCCAGTACATTCAGCAGAATACAGAGCAACTCCAAGGTCAAATGTTAAACAGTGCTATGAATATCTGATTAATTTTTCTAAGTTCTAGGACTGATCTCACACTACTAAGGCACAGTTTTCAGGTGGGATTAGGCAGCTGGCTCTCCTTTGAGCCTGGTTGCAGATGAGCTCTGAAAGGGCCAAAGCCTGTGTCTCTTCAAAAAGACTGGAAACAATGAAGTGAGCTTCAAAACACTTCATGTGGCATGTTTGTTTAAAAGTCAGTGAAAAGAATAGCACTGGCTCTGGCTCTAATCCACTACCTGGGCTCGATCAATTTTTTTAAGAGCCCCTCAAATCCAAAAGATTACCATCATACCAGAACGTTGATTCTGACTTCCTCTTGCTCCTGAAGGCCCATTCTGCCAAATTCGAGTAACAACTCTCTCCACGAGAATAACCTGACTGAAGTTTTGAAAGATTAGCCAGATTGGAAGCTTTCTAGTTATAGGGCTTCTACAGCTTATTCCAAAATACTTTAAAAACACTGTTCAGAGGCTGTTGATTTGAAAGATACTACCTTCTTCATCAAGGCTGGCGTAGCTTTGTCCTTCAGCAAGAATGCCATGCTTTTCATCCCTCCACTCCTGGCTAACTGCACACACTATTTCTTGTGATGTTGCCTTTAGAGCTGTGATGGAATTGCACCGTTTCTTTGAAGGTGAAGACTTTAAAGCTGTATTACCAAATGAACAGAGATGTTGAATAACGTCACCTTATCTCAGCATATAGAAAAGCAAGCCATCTATAAAGCTAGAGTTTCTAAATACAGACAAAGAACACATCCAGATACAAACCCACTTATCAAATATTATAACTAGAGCCAAAAGCATTCTTTTTTTCATCTGTGAGTGAAGTACTTCTGTCTTTTTCTGGGGTTTCTTAGTGCTCATAGAACGAGTATCAACCCATGTAATCAGAGACAGAAGGATATAGAAAAAAACAGAAGACAGGAAAACTGAAAAGATATTTAGAGTATTCAGAGAGGTTACAATCACTTCCTTGAGCTGTGAACTATTGCTATATAATGATGTACGTGCTACTGTAGAAATTCCACTCTGGTGACATGTGTCAAACATCATCTTTGGGTAAAAGAAACACTTCCAAAATGTTGAAGGCTTGTTCACTCAGGTATGAGCATCCTCTTTGTAATTCTTACCCAGGCCTGCCTACTTACAGTGGCATTTTGGATGAAACCTAGGATCTGACCATTGCCACCACTGAAACATGACCCCCACTTGTGGTTCTCCTCCAGAAGGATGCCAACCAGTTCATTCAGTGTTTTTCAGTTGCCAGCTGTTGACCTCCATGCACTGACTGCAAGGTTACTTCAGATGCATTGCAATAGTTCATATTGTGCTCTAGTACAAAATTCAAATTAAAAGCATCAAAGCCACTTGACTAAAGACTGAAGAAGAGAATCAGATCCATAGCTCCAGGATATTGTTAAAAAATAACATAATAGATAGCTGCTGAGCTAGCCTCTGCCCAAGGCTGAATCTGCCTATTATGTTTTCATTGTTATTTATGGAGGCTTGTTCTGTGCATTAGGGGGAAAAGCACACATTCAGAACAGGGCTTAAGAGTTTAAACTGAAATGTCTAACTTGAAGTCTAGAAACAATGTTCCTGAAGGCAGGAACACTCACAAATCTTGATTTTACAAAAGACTGATAATACTTTTAAACCGCTAATCCATATAAAAGTAGATTAATAGCCTTGTATGCAAAGCAGATCAATAAGAGTGGGATATTAAGACAGGTTAATAGCCTGGAAAAATGAGACAGACAAATAAAAATTAGAGAGAAAATTAGGCATGATGTCCTTAATTGTACATTGTAGTTTTCAAATACAGAACAGGCTGTGTCTTGTGCTGACATAAATCTAGCACTCAGAATTAGAAAGAACTGAAAAAAGACTCAAATGTTCAGGAAACGTATATGGCTGCATGAGACATTTATTTTGTCCAACAGACAGAAGTATCAAGCTGTGTACTCCTTACTTTCTATCAGTGCAGATGAATTCCTTGGAGTATCGTCTCAGACACCAGAGCTCCCACCAGTTCTCTGGCAAAATTATTCTATGGTTTAAGAGATCGGAGTCTTAGGAGGCTCCTTCCTCCTTTCAGATGAATTTTGCTTCCTACTATTCTTTCATATTACATCAGATTCTTTTATTTTTATATTAGTCATAGTTTTCTGAAAGATTTAACGTTTAACACTTTAAGCTGTTAATTTGTGCTAGTATTTGTAGTCGTCATTGTTTCACTTAAGTCTCATTTATTTCTATCCTTCATTTCTATTTTGTTCTACCTCTATCCACAGACTTGTTTCTCACTCCAGGTAACTAATGACAACGTTAAGAGACCATCATAACACTTGTCAAAAAGGTATTTACAAAATACCTTCTATTAGTTTGATGCAGTGCCATATGCTCAATACCCTTTCTGTAGTATTTGAGCTAAGTGTCAATTCCACATTTTGACATTCACCTCCAAGCTAAACACAATTCTGCAAGTAACTTTATCAAACTGCTAACTAGCATCCATTTTAAAGTTCCTCTATAAACTACATAGTTCTAGCCAGTCAACTCTGCCTTATTAAAAGCTATTAAACTCACAAAACACTGCTTCCTAGAGCCTAAGCAGAAACATCCCTTCTCTCAACGAAAAAAAAAAAAGGGTGTGTGTGTGGAATTTCAGCACCTAGTTTTAAAAAATTACTTGGCAGTAAAGCACGAAGTTACTATGGGTGCATACTATTTAAACTAGCTGATCTGTATGTCTTATAATAAGGTTTTATACCACTTTCCATAATTACTGAAAAAAACCTCATTGCTCAGATAACCAGAACAGCTTTTCCCCAAAGAGCATCCTGGGCTACAGTGAAGCCCAAGCACTCATCTTTGCCTGCTGGTGTATTCATCACGTCTTCCCTACAGCATTCTTCACTGCACACACACTGAGTGCATTTCAGCAGTCATCACCATCTTTCTCTGTACTTGTGATGCTTCGGACTGCATTTCCTTTCAGTAACCTGACCAACTCATAGAGGAATTATCCATCAATTCATTAATATTTATAAGACTCTCCAAAAGTTATTTTCCTGGACAGCTGTCCCTATATGCATGATATGCTCTGAATCACTAATTAGAGTTAATTCAAATTCTCTGTTTTTCTTCTAAAGACTCTTTCACTCTACTTAAAATCTCATTTCTTATTTTTTTTTAGTTCAGCTACTCTCAGCTTTCTCCTTTCACCAGTCTATCCTTTTCCTTCTCATTCAGCAATTTCACAAAGTACTTATTCACCTACACTTCTTACTTCTTGTTGATCTTAGTTATTAGTTTTCCCTCTTCTTTCTTGCTCATTTAGATCTAATGACGTACGTTGTTCAAATCTGCCATGTCTCTAACATTGTTTTTTGTGGACAGGGTCAGAGTTTCACAAGCTCAGTCCAAAAATTTTTATTATTTCCAAAAGGAGTTGCATACTGGTCTTCAGAAAAGGGATTATTATCTTTAGATAAAATCCAGAGTAACAAAGATCAGTACAATCTGAAACAGACTGACTTTCAATGGTAGAAATTTTAGTGAAAATAAAACTTGATCTGAACTTTTGATGGAAGAAGCTTGTAAGATAGGTCTCTAAACCTTGGGGGTTTTGTCATTGTGCAGTAAGAATAAACTTATCACACCTGAAGGAATTCAAGGTAGATATGAACATATGAACTTATGTTCAAGATGTGTGTTTTTGAACAATAGCTGATTTTCCCCTGTTAATTTTCAGAGTCAAGATAAATGCACCAAGTCTGAAAAAAAATCTGTTCTTCAATACTTGCAAATTCTGTTGTTTTGTTTCACAGCTGTAGCCAGATTATGATAAAATATCTACACTGCTCACTCCATGGGACTAAGGCAAGGTTAATTTGTTCTTTTCAGTTTGGAATCAAGAAAGAAAATGTGATAGCTATTTCTCCAATATTTTTGCTGAAATCTAACTTCATATGCCTATACAGTAGTTACTGCAGTTGTAGTTACTGCGGACTCTTTGGAAGGTACAGCGCACTGGTTTTGGCTGGGACAGAGTTCATTTTCTTCATAGCAGCTCTATGGTGCTATGCTTTGACTTTGTGATGAAAACAGTGTTGACAGTACACCCAGGTTTTGGTTATTGCTGAGCAGTTCTTATACAGCATCAAGGCCTTCTCTCACTGCCCTGCCAGTGAGGAGGCTTGGGGTGCAAAAACAGTTGGGAGGGGACACAGGTGGTACAGCTGACCCCAACTGACCATATGGTCAAATGCACAGAGGGATATCCCAGACCACATGATGATGTGCTCAGCAGTAAAAAATGGGGTAAACAGGAGCAATGGGGCAACATTCACAGTTATGGAATTTGTCTTCCCCAGTAACCATTACGCATGATGAATCCCTGCTTTCCTCGAGATGGCTAAACCACTGCTTGCTGATGGGTAATGGATGAATTCATTGGCTTTGCTTGCATATGCAGCTTTTGCTTTCCCTATTAAACTGTCTTTATTTCAACCCAAGAGTTTTCTCACTTTTACCCTTCCGATTCTCTCCCTCATCGCACTGCGGGGAAAGTGAATGACCGTTTGTGTGGGTCTCAGCTGCTCACCAGGTTTAAACCACAACATACAGGAAGAACTCACCTACGCAGGATCAATTTACCCTCCATTTCCAATGCCCTAAGAGGATCAACACTTTCAGGGTCTACTTCAAGTTACAGAAATCAATTTATTTTATTTGAGAGAAGTGACAATCAACAGTTAAATTGCTGCTGCCAAGACCTAAACTTAAGTCTTTGGACATGTCTTGGTAGCGATGTCCCTCTGCAGTGATGGTGGGTCTTTCTTGGCTTTTTTTCTTCCTCCTGTATATTGAGTTTGCGTGGCAAGGTTTTGGTAGCTGGGGGGCTACAGAGGTGGCTTCTGTGAGAAGCTGCTAGAAGCTTCCCCCATGTCCAACAGGGCCAGTGCCAGCCACCTCCAAGGCAGAGCCACCACTGGCCAAGGCTGAGCCCATCAGCAATAATGGAAGTGCCTCTGTGAGAATGTATTTAAGAAGTCAAAACTGCTGTGCAACTGCAGTCAGAGGACAGAACAGTGAGAATATGTGAAAGGAACAGCCCTGCAGACACCAAGGTCAGTGAAGAAGGAGGAGGGGAAGGTGCTCCAGGCATCGGAGCAGAGATTCCCCTGCAGCTCACAGCGAAGACCGTGGTGAGGCAGGGTGTCCCTCTGCAGCCCATGGAGGTCCGCAGTGGAGCAGATCTCCACTTGCAACCCATGGAGGACACCACGCAAGAGCAGGTGAATGTGCCTTGAAGGAAGCTGTGACCTTATAGAAAGCCCATGATGGAGCAGGCTCCTGGCAGGAGCTGTGGTCCCATGGAGAGAGGAGCTCACACTGGAACAAGTTTGCTGGCAGGGCTTGTGATCCTGTGGAGGACCCACGCTGGAGGAGTCTGTTCCTGAAGGACTGCACCCTGTGGAAGGGACACACGCTGGGAGCAGTTTGTGAAGAACTGCAGTCGGTGTGAAAGACCCACGTTGTAGAAGTTCACAGATGACTGTCTGCCATGGGAGGGACCCCATGCTGGAGCAGGGAAGACAGGGCGGAGGAAGGAATGGCAGAGATAACGTGGGATGAACTGACCGCAACCTGTGCCCTTGCACCACTGGAAGGGAGAAGGTAGGGAATTCAGGAATAAAGTTGAGCCCAGGAAGAACGCAGGGGTGGAAAGGAAGTGTGTTAAGATTTGTTCTTATTTCTCATTATCCTACTCTGATTTGATTGGTAATAAATTAAATTAATTTCCCTGAGTTGAATGTGTTTTGCCTGTGATTGGTATTCGGTGAGTGATCTTCCCGTCCTTATTAGGATCCACCAGCCTTTTGTTATATTTTTCTCTCCCCTTGTTCAGTTGAGGATGGGAGTGACAGAGCGGCTTGGTGGGCACCTGGCATCCAGCCAGAGTCAACCCAACACACACTTTAAGTAGCTAACAGTGATATGTATCTTACCCTTAAGAATGAATTAAAAGATTAAGGAAGGAGAAATGGAGGGGAAAACTAGAAACAGATGATAGCGACAAGACAAAAGACTTTATTAATATCTAACTTCTGATTTTTTTCCTTGATCAAGCACAGAAGAAATCTGTATCAGGCATAAGAATACCTATCTTTTCAAAGTTGCTGGAGGTGGTATGTAAACAACCTTTACTTTTGCAAATTAAATAAATTAAGGAAAATAGGGGTATTCCTATGAATAACAGATGCAGGACTGGACACATCACTAGATCATGAAATTTATCTTTATATCAATGTCAATATAAGGGAACCTGTTTTACCTTCAGATGCCCCTGATTTGACACAAGATACACAGCAAATAGTTCTCGTAATTTTACTGTTAGAGTACAATCCCATTAGCTCCAGTGAAGACATTCAACTTCTGGCAATGTAAGTGCTACATGACATTGAAGAAAGGATTATTTTATTGCCAAGACAGAAGTGTTATAATGTAATGATTATAAAAATATATAAAAGAGTAAAAGTGACAACTTTCTTACCTTGAACTTTCTTGAAAACTCTTGTACTCATAAACTTTAAAAATCTGTCTGCATAAAAACTTGGTCGGTGAACTGAAACAGTGTCCTACAAGATTGAAAAAGGTCTCAGTCACATTTTCCATAAGTAAATCACATTAAATTGTCATGAAAAAAGCTGGACACTTCAGGTAAACTATGTCATACATTTCAGGCATACTCAAAACAAGTGAACCCTAACAAGTTTTTCCTTTTTAAAGGTTAATTCTTCAAGAACATTTCTTTAATTATTTAATTTATGAAATTATGAATTATGAATTATATAGCCATATCCTGCAAAACCTTCCTAGCTTTGAAATGCTTTTCTTCACATTATGTACATTTTTCAGCTATAGATTTATTCATGTCCTGCTAGGTGGCCATTGTCTTGTTTTAAGTTATAAGCACAAGCTGATCAATTTAGTTGAAAGATCAACAAATAAAATCAGAGCATGTATTGGGAGGCAGACCTAAAATACTTCAGCAACGGCCCAAACCACATAGTGATGGTGGTGACTACAAACATACCAGAGCTAGCTCTTTCCTGGTCAGTGTAAGTCAAAGTTTCATTAGCGAAAGTATCAGCAGTTAACAAAAATAAAATAATCTATTTACCCCATCATAAACAAGAGCTTTCCAAGAATGTTCCAGCTTCTTCATTAACCTAAGCATATAAAAACAAAATCAGAAGTGCTTTATTCAATTTCTGCATTACTAAGTAACTTCAGAACAGCTTATTCAATAAAAACTTGAAATTCAACTTACCTGTAAGACTGGAGAATATCAATAATACCCATAAATAGAAGCAGCTTTTCTCCTTTATGGCTTTTAGCTGGAATACCTCCCATTCTGAGAGAAACAACAAAAACACAGATTATCTTTTAAGACATCTCTGATCATCAGTTAGCAGGTGAACTGTACCCACTTGAAAACCCAAAGAAATATGCACAACATTAAAGCTAGATGCCACAGTGCAAAGCTGATCAAATGTGAGCATATAACTGATTTTAAATGGCAAACCTAAAGTATCTGGGATCCAGTGGTAAACACCCATTATAACCAAAGGATATAATAATATATAAACTATATATATATATGTGTGTGTATATATATATGTATATATATATATATGAACTTTAGGATAACTTTTAGATAGAATTGGAAATATTTAGATGATCTGAAAATTGGAAAAAAGTGTACATCAGTTTATTACTGTGGAAAAGAAATTAATTTGCCTAGCTAAAGGAGAATTTTGTCACTTTATTGATCACACGTAACAAAACTGTAGAAAGCCTGCACATTACTCCAAGTCTGAAAAGGTTGTTTTGTATATTTTTCACTAAAACTTAAGTATGTGCTTTTCCAAAATTTCTTTATGGATAGATTAGTTACAGAAAAAGTAACAGTTAACAAGCTGAGAAGCCTGACTGCCTGGATCTCCACTTGGTTCAGAGTATTTACTCAGCCATGAGCTTAAAGAACAAGGTGCTTATCCTAAGACCTGCACTCTTACCACCTAGAAAAAAATAGAGTCCATTGTTTTCAGAACCGGAAATGGAAGTCTAATTTTCAGTTTGTCAGCTCCTGTTGACATTGATGGACCCACTACAAAACCAGAAGAAAAGGAGACTGAAGATACAACTCATGCAATACCTCCAAATCTTTTTTAACAGTTTGAGGACCAAGTAATACACATGTGAAACTGCTACCAAAGACACAGTTGCGAGTATATTCCCCATTCTGCCACTAAAGCACAGTAGTCCCTTCCCAAAACAAAACAGGGCTACCATCTACTCAACCTTTTTTTTTCTGGGGGAGGAAATTTTTTTTTTTTAACTATTCTAGGCACAAAGGAAACTACATAAGAACAAGTAGAGCTTAAATTACTGTAAAACTCCACTACCATAAACTCCAGCTCAATTAACTGGTCAGATGTTCTGAAATGTTAAGTGGTTTACAAAACTATATTCTGTCAGCATTTCCTGGAAGCTATGACTGTAAACTCAATCCGGTACAAGCAACAGTTACTGCTGGAGGGTATCCATGCTCATCCTCATGCTTGTATGGCCTCATAATGAATCACAGCAGAAGACTGACCTAGGGGTCTTTTTCGTAAGACCAAGGGTTATTTTCATCCACCTCAGTGAGGTTTGCCATACTACTAGTTACATCAATACGAAGATGAGACAGTGTAAGGGGCCAAGTAAGGACTCAACCACCGCAGCAGGCTTTCAGGAGCAGTATTACACTGCTCGGGATCTAGGTAGCACTACATCAGCTGAAGTACGTAATAACCACAGAGACTTTCTTGGATGATCTGTATCAGCTTTGACTTTTAGATAAAAAAACCAAACCAAACCAAACCAAAAAACCAACACCCTCCAAAACTGCCAGTGCAACACCTCTGCCACCACACGAGAGCATTCACCGTCTTCTGTGAGAATGTGAGTAATGCTGTAAAAACTGAGTGAAATTCATCTCTAATTTCTATTCTAGAACTCTGAACATCTGGAAACACTATAAATACTAAATATCCTAATTCTCCCATTTGTTTGCTGTGGGTTTAAGCACATGTTTCTGTATCATTGGTTGTATTTACCTTGACAGCTCCGCTGAGAACCAGGAGAAGAGTATATCCTTCATTTGAAATTAAACCCTCATTATACTGAAGGACTGATTATATACAATGAGAATGGTGAACAGGATGCTTTCACTAACACTGAATGTATTTCAAAGAAAACAACAGAATAACTATAGTCGACATACTTAAATTTCTAGTGCAGTTTTCGCTAGACAGAAAAATGAGAGGAAAGCAGCAGTTCTTCATCTCAGGAAATACCGTACATGGATATGACTGCACTTCAGTGGTTGATAATACAGTTTTGCCTATTGAGTATACTATTTTGAGATGAAAATAACCACTGTAGGAATAGCCACTTCAATACTAATAAATAGTTTTTGCTTATGGCTCATCAGGTTGCTGCCAGTTAAAATTAGATTATACCTGGGACTCATATAATAGCGGTCTCACTAACATCTCTTTTACAAATGAATGCACTTCTTACGTAAGTCACTCTGAACTAACCAAATTTGCTATCATCTCTTTAAAGATGATCAATCTACTAATCAATGTTTTAATTTCCCGCTCTGCAGCAGATCTTGACGGTCCAGCTTTTGGGGGGAAGAAAAAAATGGTTTAATCTTACAATTCCTGAAATGCAGCACACCCTTGAATGTTTTGCCTCTTAGTATCAAGTGGCACAGACTGAAGAAACAGAATGTGCAAATTCAAACTGCAACCTTAAAAGCAGTTTGTGGCACTTACGTGTTTGTTGTCTCTGTGGTGACCAAGTCCCCAGACTTCCCAGGGCCCTGTATAGACTCCATGGCTGTGGAATAGAGAACCTTCTGCCCTCCAGGACGTTTTGCGTCCGATGTGCTCTGGGAACTCTCTCCTTCTTTTTCCTTCATGTTACTGTTCAGTATGTGGATTCCCAGTAGCAGACTGTAATCCATGATCTTAAAACTTTCCAGAACCTATCAACAAAGAAGAAATGGAGGTACTGAAACAAACAAAGACTACATACAATATGAATTACACAGCAGCATTTTGAAAACCTAAGTAAAACTAGGCCTTCAAAGCACAAGTTTCTCTTGTGTTTTCATTACAATTAAACATTAATCTTTTATTACCTAACATAAGTCAAAGTGCTAGTTATCTCATTAGCTTGATGCTCTTATAAGTGGGAAAGAAAGAAGCATAGCTGAAATGTAACCTGTGTTATTTTGCAGTCAAGGAAGATATGTCCAGCCAGCACCTTTTTTGTTTATAGCAAATAATCAATTAATAGTTCCACAATATATAGTTATGAACTATAGAAATTTTTGAAGTCACCTCTAATACATGTTCCAGACTTTAGTGAGCATTTTTGCCTAGACTACCCTCTACCTCCCCTCCACCTCCTGTTTATAACTGAAAAAGCAGTTTTGGAGAACTTTCAAATGTCAAAAAAAGCATTTGCTACCACCCTCTCACTAACAGCTGATGGGATTTCAGCACAAAAATCATGCATCTCTCTTTTTTAGGCTAAATAGGGTCTATCTAAACTGCAAAGGCAGTTTTATTTCTGAAGTGTGACTTAACCAACCAGCCTTCTCTTCTAGCTCTACCAAGCATTTTTGCCTCTGTCAGTAGGCGAGTTCCCTTTCTCCTTTCATGCACATGTATCTTCCTAAGTTTCTAGTCAGTTACATCTTTATGAAGTTTGGCATACTGCCATTAAAAGGAAATTCAGTTCAAGTCAATATGCAAACTAAACAAGCTGTGATCACCTCTAGTAATATAACCAAACTGCTAGCAGACAGCAACTGTGTTAAATATCTTCTATAACAGCAGCGCTAAGTGGAGAGAGAAAAATCTGGTAGCAACCAGTAAGGATATGTTGTGCCACTCACCTGTCCTTTACCTCATGCAGATCAGCAATGGTTCATAACACTTTTTGGCACACAATGCCCTAAGACAATGGTGTAATTTTTGGCATGGAATCAAGAGGCAATAGTACATCTTTTGTACGTGAACAAGAACAAAACATGATTTTGCACAGAGGACAAATAAAGAGCAGTAACTCAATGAATGTCGTTCTGATGAATACTACGAAAGTAGAAATATTTTTACACAAAACACTGAGATGGCTTGTGAACTCCAAGACAGATTTTGCAAATCCAAAATGAGATTTGTTGGCAAGCACCAGGAAAGGTCTAGTGGTCTGTGAAAGGGTATGAGGAGGAAAAAGAGTCTACTACTTAACACATCCTCAGAGATAATTTTAACTCCAATTTCCAAGCCTATAGGCAAAGAGGTAGGAAAGTTCTGTCCCACTCCATCTGTGTTTCTCATGCATTCATTATATTAAGTCGAAGCCAAATGTACAATACAGCTGAATTCTTTTCAATCTCTGGCATTTATCTTCCACGAGGAACACGGTGCACTATTTATAATTTTAGCACCATTGTAAGCTCTTAAAGTGAAGACACAAAGCACAACACGCTGTAACCGAAACGGAGAAAGCCATAGCCTCATTCTGGCTTTCAGAAACAAAGGAGGAGTTTAGAAGACATAGTAGGTTTGATCTCGCTGAGTAATTCTGCACAGAGGTGGGTTAGTTCAAATGGAAGGCTACTAACATATGGCCCTCAGTACTCCACAGCATCCTCTGATGACAGAACTCACACAGGCTTTCAGGACACACCAAAAATCTTATTCTAAATTAGGATACAATATGATAATGAAATTTGATTGCACATTGTGTGGAGCACGTTGGTGGCTAATAAATTCCTGTTTAACGACCATGAATTGCAAAAATAGTGCAGCTAACAGGTACAAAGGCACAGAAACTTGGTGCCCAGTAAGTTCTAAAATTTTCTTTACTGCTTGCTTATTGCTACCCTTTACGCAGAATTTCGCAAAAAGAAATTACTACATAATGTATTCATTAAAATATGTAATCAATGGATGTTTGCCACCAAATACTGAAAGTAGATTCTGGGTAGGCTGAAAAAACCTCCCACAATCCATCCTCTACAAAAATACTTACCTTAGTAGTACAGTCAATAACACTATGCAAAGCCAGATTACAGCAGCTAGTCAGGCTTGGAAAAAGCATTGCCACTTTTATTTTACAGTTGTAAATGTAACTGCTGACAGCTCTGCCTTCAAACTATTCTTTACTGCTTAGATACATTAATTTAACTGCACTAATTACATAACTTATATCTAGGATTGGATGCAGCCTCACAGACGGCTGTGGTATAATGTGCTGCTTCTTCCTCCACAGGGACCTCTTATGTGATAAAATTCATCTTTCTGACTGCATCAATTCACCACTGTCACTTAAACCCATACTACTTGTACTATACAATGGACTAAAAGTCTCTCTTACTATTTATGACTTTGTTGTAGGATTACTGAAAAACATCATAAAAACAAGTAGCTACTTTGTTATTCCAGTTCATTACGAAAATGAAGCACCTGCCCATCCAATGGATTAGGTGCTATCTGTAGTCTTACAAAAAGCACACAGTGCATGAACTCTAACCCTTGTCGCCTGGACACTCTGTTCAGGGTCCTACTCAGATGCAGGATTGTCCAGTCTACAAAGTGCCTTCAGGATATCGTAATATGATCTGCCCCTTTGTCTGCCTACTAGGTTTGATACACAGTTCCCATTATCTTCCTGTAGAAATTTGATAACCAAACCAGCCACTTCTGAGGCAAATACACACCTTTTGACCAGATGTAAGCACATGTTACTTCCTTGTTTCTAAGGAAAATCCTGATAAGAAATAATTGACCAGAGCAACAAGAAAGCATCTCAAACATTAGCAGTCAAGAAAAACTTACTCCGTGTCAAACTCTTTACTCTATATTAAGACAGAAATTTTGCTTCAGTCAGTGGGATTTCCAGTTGAATATATGTGAAGAGTATATTCATCATTAATATTTAAAATATCATATCATGATTATTTTTAAGCATGTAAGTCACATTTTGTACACCCAGTTCTACAAATTACTCTGGTTCACCAAGCAGAATTTACAAAATGCAGCACATCGAGCCATTTCTGAACATGCAGCATCCTATGAGAACATAAAAGGGCATAGGTCTTTTCCTGGGTCAAGGGTTGCTTGCAAGTAGCTTTGATGATTTTAGATGGAACTGCTTTTGAGAAGCAGTAGCAAGTTTTTGCTACAAAGGTACCAAAATGAGTTCCTAACCTAACGAAAAAACACTGAAACAAATCACAGTATTAAAGGGCTATATTTATGCTAGCAAAATGAGGAAGCCCTGTAAAACACGTGACGCCACCCATGTGACATCAATAGAAATTGAGATCAGTGTCCAGAAAAACAAGCCTTGTGTAGTTGCATGCAGTCTTTACTCATGTAACCACTCTGAAATGCAACTTACTAGCAAAATGGCACTCGGAGATTTCAGCAAGAATATTCTTACTTGTTAGTACACCGCATGATTAAGTGTTGTATTTGATTACGACAAGTATACATTCAGTTCATTAACTCGACGTTAAATAGTTCATCTTGTTTGTAATTATACACGTGTTATTTCACTAGCTGTGTGGATTCTGTCGAAGCAGTGTTGTCCCTTGGTCACCAAAGCTTGCAAGGCTGGCTTTAGCTGCTCTGACAACTTCCAGGTGGCAAGCGTCACTCACCTTCTTCTAGCTTTAATCACTATTTTGTTTTCAAACCATATTAAAAACCCAGTGAAATGGCACCACAAAATACGTTGTTTCAGAACATGGAAAAATAACTCCCTGGACCAGATTTTATTTTCTCTGAGCTAATCAGATGTTAAAGCTTTCTGTGAATCATCTTAGACGTGGTTACACTCAACTACCTCAGCCAGTGACTAATAGTGCAAAGCAAGTATTTCTGCCATGGAATTTAATTTTTACTTTAGATGCAGCCCAAGTTGTGTACTGTCTGACAGAGAAATCTGTATTCAAGTTGCTAACCATGCGAAACAAGTCAGCAGGTCATTTTCATAAAAGAATCAAGGAAAATGCTACTCAAAAAAATACAATTTCACAAGCTTATGAAATGCAAAAACTAAAAGGATAACCACGCAAGTAAGCACTTCTCCTACAAGGATTTTGGAAAGGGGGGATAGGAACTAATAGAACAGAAAGAAGATTGATTTTACACCGAATCAGTAATTACTCTCCAACATAAGAAGATACATGAAAATCCCACAAAATAAAGGACTGTCTTGCAAAATAAGCATTTCTTAGAAACTAGTGCATAAATGTCAAATGTCTAGTGATGAGTCTGGTTTAGAAACAACTCATCCCAAGAAAATGAATCATCAACCCCTGCCAAGGCATATGTGGAGCCACTTCCCATTTCAACACAATCCTCAGAACATACTGTTAACTAACACTTCTAAAGATTACAATCTGCTTTCTGATTTTCAAGGCAGAAGTAAGGAGAAATTTGGACTTTCAATCAATACTACAGGAATGATAATATAATACAAGAGATCTACATTATCATTCCATGTCCATTTTCCTCAAACTACCATTTCTGACATAGAGGCCCTTCATCTAAGACTAGCACATTCTCCACCTCCATACTATGCCATGCCATGCCACCTGTTATTGCTGCCCTATGCTGAAGTTCAATGCTCCTTCAAGTTATGCCAATGCTACTGCTTGTGAGAAGATGCTGTAGAATGGGTCACTTAGTTTATTTGTCTTAAAGAATAACCTGCATAGACCCTTTGAATTAGAAAAAAAGACAAGAAAACCAACACCCTCCTCCCCATACACACAGCATGAAGGGTTTTGAAAAATCCAGTGAATAAATTTGATCGCACAAGGCCTCTGTCACAGTTGCTTCAGCACAAAAACAGATACACGTTCATGCCATAAAGCCTGAGACTGCTGCAGCAACTGGCTAAAACAGCAGTGATGAAAATAATTCCCAGACCTGAAACTTATGAGGTATCACCCTCTTTGTCTTCAACTTTGAATTTCCTTTCTTTACAGGCTGCTTTGTTAGGCAGGCAACTAATGCCATTTTTTAAATGTGATTTCCTTAGAAAAGTCCACAGTGTTTTTTGCTAATAAAAGAAAAAAAGCAGATTCTAAAAAACCATTCAATTCTCACTAGTAAAAACATCTTGAAATTATTTTGCTGTTTTTAACAACTGCATGACTACAATTGGATTAATTATCATTGCTTCTGTAACAGACATTTTGCAATACAGGTATCAATATATGAATTGTTCTATTAACTTACAAATGAAAAATGGGTAACCATATACTTTTGTTTAGAACATTCCTCAACACTTGCATGAAATTCTGACAGAGAGTACCCCTAATGAACTATGCCTTTTGCTTCTCCAGCAACAGGATCACTTCCAACCATTGCTACTGAATGCCCAAAAAAGGAAAAAACCAAACCAGAAATTGTAACATATTGCATCAAACCAAACAAAAATAATTCTGGTAAAGTGCAACTTCAGAATAAATAGGCTCAATTTCGATTTAAAATTACCAGAAAGGAAATACCATAATACAAAAAGCTGGATTCCGTTATTTGGTTTCTAATTAGCAGCAATACATTTTGTCCTTCATGTCTTGAAAAATTTTCAGCAATGATAAAGAAAAAAAAAAACATGACAAACTCCTACTCTGGCCACCAGACAAAAAATGGTATTCATGAAATTTAATCCTCCAGACACTGTGGAGATTTTAGCTAAATAATCCTGAGACTACTCTTATGAGGCATCTAATCATTCTCCTAATTTTCTAATGCAAAAATACACTATAAAAATTAAGTGTTCTGCCACAGAGGGAACAACACTGAGTCAATCTCCACCTGTCAGGAAAGGTTTTGGTTTCTTCATCTGCAGTAAGACATGCCTTAAGGAAACAGGTGAAGAAGGAAACAGTAAAGATGACGTGAATCACACTTATTCGCAATAGCTGTATTTACAGAGAGAAGAAACTTATTTTTCCACCCTCACGTATTTGGAAGAGAAAGCAAGAAATCATGAAACAGGCATACTTTGCCTGTTTTGCCTACTTGTAGGTGATTAGCACTTCAATTGATACCTCGAAAAATACTCTTCCTATTGAGGCAGAAAACCTAATTACTTACTGCAAGACAAAATTCCCTAGTTTTGCAGTGAGTTGCCTTGTCTGTGTAAAACAACATTTGATAATGTAGTTTTAAAAGTGACAGGTGTCACAGGATCCCTAAGATCACTTATATACACGAAAAAGTGTTACGCAACAGGAGGAAGAAATACTGGGAATTGATCACTGACTGACAAAAAGAGGTTATCTGAGTGCATACAGGTAAACAACTCACTAAGCAGACATTAACAGCAAAGTAAAGAGCAAGAGGAACAATATTTGGAATTTTTTTTCCATTTGCCCAGTTAATAGAACTAACTACGTTTACATGCCCTCCTTTCAGCTCTTTTCAATTTTCTTTTCTCTTGGATTGAGCAGCAGATGGAAAGGGAAAAACACAATTTTGGGCTATTTCTAATAGAATACCTCAAATTCCTGCATATGACTAGTTCACATTCAAGAACATACTTTAGCTGTGTGAGTGTGTGAAGATTTACAAATACAGAATCCTGTGATTAACTATTCTCCTGAAATTAATATTTTTTTAAAGTTATATTAACATGCTTTGTTTCGTAATTAGATGAGAAACAGGTTGTAGAATAATATGTCTGCATAACTATGACAATATCAGTTTTAGAAGGGACTTCCTTCTTTTTTTCTTTTAATAAACAGTTACCAGTTCTTCTGTACTTTAAAGGATTACAGGAAAAATATTAAGAGTGTTTTCATGATCAAATCACTGGAACATATTCTGATCAGAACTGCTAGTGTACCTTTCCTACAGTAATTTTTGACATGCACCTCTATAAAACTATATTTTCATTTTTAACATGGCATGATCAAAAGACAAACTTTGTTACTTGTGTGTTTGGACTGTAAATTCCTTGTACCAGACAACAGGTGTCTCCCTGTGCTTTCTGCCCAGAACAAATGTAATTTGTATTTATTAAACTGCACAAGAGCACCAGTAAAGATCAAATAAGTAATAGTGGATACCAAGCTTTAACTCAATTCCATATCAACTATAAAAAATAAAATACTACTATTAATTCATGTCTAGCCTTTCTCATACAAAGGTGTGCTAAATTTACTTGCATCTAACTCATCACTTTGTACCATAGCTTATCCCTCTACCCCAAGCAAGTATTCCTCCACACAGAAACAATTTCTGCAGGATTAGGTGTTTATAACGAAACAGAACAGCATCTAAGTTTCACATGGAGTTTAATTTGATGCATCTTTAAGGAAAAAAAAAAAGGATCTGCAAATGCACTTTAAACTGTCTTTAATGTCTTTACTGACTTTGTTCATACTTAGTACTTGCTTATGTGCCATAAAGCTTTTAATTCTTGGTGTTGTTAGTAAGTAGAACGGTTTCTGTTAATATTTATAAGGCTAATTTTATTTGGAAATTGGAAAGTCTGCTTTATTTGTTAATAATTCATGATTTTATACCATGATCTGAGTAGCTAACAGCATGCTTACTAAAAATAAGTCACAGTTATTGAAGCTTCCTTCTAATACTCTCAGTATTTACCATTATAGAAAATACAGGCACATTGGATTTGCAAATTAAAGCACTCTGAACTGAATAAGGCTTCAAAGCAAAGATTTTTAGCAAAGGTATTCAGGTAAGTGAAATTATTTATTTTTAGTACCATTTGCCTGTAGCATGTCCCCTGTCTTTCTGCCCCCTCCACCCACCCCAGTAACTATGACAGTGCTTGCTGGCAAGGGTAGAATACCTATAAGTCTCAGCAATAGTCTGGGATTTGAAAGCTAGCTCAAATTTTCAACTGTGTGCATTGTATGTATGATAAACTCAGGAATATTACATCTTTAGGAACATCACGCTCCTTGGTTTAGCTAAGGTGCAAAAGGTGGGAAATGGCATGTGAGCAGAGTTTTCAGACCCTGTCATCTGGAGTGTGAACACAACAAGCAGAGCACACAGGAGCTGGAGAAAGCTATCCATCTGTACCTCACCCAAAGTCGACAAAGCTGGAGTGGCTACTGCAGGCACCATCCCATGACAGATTGCCACAAGCCCCTCAGCTCCAGATCACACATCTCCTCATCAGAGCTGCAGAAAGCTGTGACAGACAAGAACTGATACTCCAGCAGTGGTTCACCACTGCCATACCTTCTACTACCTTTCCCTGGGGAAGGAGCCCTGTGTCAGCTCACAGATGTTTTATGTCAGCTGAGGAGATGTATGAGGAGGCCGGCTCAGCTAAGCAAGGAAGACCCAGCACAGGTTGAATGTCATAAGGCAGCATACAGGATGGGGAGGACAGAGAGGCCACAAAGGAGGAACTGAGAAACACTGCCGCGGCATGAAGGGGTGGCAACTATTGTCAAGGAAGCCAAAGTTCAGGTAGAGCTGAGACTTGCAAGAGATGACAAAGGCACAAAGAAGAGCTTTTATTACTGTATTAGTGGTAAAGGGCTAGCCAAGGAAAATGCGGGCCTGTTGCTGAATGGGGTGGGTGATACAGTGACAGCACACAGGGATCACACACAGCAGGTGTCCATCACTGCCTTTGTCAGCACCAGCAAGTTCTGCCAGGCAGTTAGTGATGGCGCTTAAGGAGGAGAGAGGCTACCAGCTGGGGATGTTTATATTAAAGAAGTAGGAAAAAACCCCATTGCTTGCTGATTCTGATTGCAAATACAAACAACGAAAATATAATCCAAATTCAAGCAACACAGACGAGAATTTCTCAGCCCTGAAATATTGGCAAGATAAAAAATTTCCTTTCTTTAATGGAATTTTAACTCCAGTGCCTACCCTAACTTTCTCACTTTGGAGTGAAAAGAAAACAAGCGACAAGTTTTGAAGCCCTAAAATTCTAGGTCAGTTGTCACTCACACTAAGTAGCCATCCAAACACCACATGGGCAGAAAAAAGCAGTGGCAAAACTGATGTCCCTCTCCCAAAATGGATGGAGTATTTCTGTTCTTTCTAAAGGCAGTATTAGTACAAGGCAGGCAGGCAGATCCAAACTCATTTGTTGAGCAAATTCAGCTATGGAAAGATAACAGCGTTTGCTCTCTTTGTTTTAAAACAGAGAGTAAGACTTACTTAAATAGAAAAAAAATACCAGCCTAGATTTTTTTATATACCTATAACATTCAGTACGTGTATATATATAGACACACAGAGGCACGTACTATACTATAGTGTATGTATATGTATGCATGGATACACACTAAAGATAATTTTCTTCTTTTCTTTTAAATATTAAGATTTAGCTGGGCCTTTAAGAACTCCAGACTAACTTTAGAGTTGCTAATCTATGATTACACATTGAAAAAGCTGATGCCTAGTTCAGCACTCAACACATCGCAAGAATTTACCCGTACTTTCAAAGAACCAGTAATAGTCTCCTTCATATGTAACAATTAAATGATTGATTCTTGTTTTTACTTTTCAGTCCAGCTCCCTCTTTTAGATTCTGTGTATTATTTCCTATACAATAGATCCCCCAGGCTTTAGCAGGGTAAGCAACCTTTGACAAGTGGGGGGATGCACAAAAGGGCATCCAGATCCCAGATGTGACATACTGATGCACTCTGCATTATCATACATGGCAGGAGCTCAGGAAACGCTCACTGCAAGAGGCTACAGAAAGAACAATGTGTGGTGTTAGATAAACGTCTCATGCTGAAAACGCAGCTGAACATTAGGTCACCCAGCTTTACAAACCAAGCACAAGGCATTGCAGACTTCTGTGATAATTCAACAAAAAGTACTATTCATGTGCAAAAACAACACTTTCCGTCTTGCACCACAGGTGGCAGTGAACAACAAACTCTGATGTTCAGGATGCCTCCTCCATGTGATGAGTTCAGTCTACCCATTCTGCTGCTTTATTATGAAATTCTTAGGATTCCCCTCAGAAAAAGTCAATCTTTTCTTTCCACAATGCCTGTGAATCTTGTGAAACTTTGGGAGACGTGGATAACTCCCCTTTTTCTTACTTTGTATTTTCTTACCTTTGCTACAGAAAAAAAATCCCTTTTACAACAATTCTCCCTGTCCACAAGAGGCACTGATTCTATTCACCACAGTCCTCTCAAAGGACAATGGCAGGTATCCTTCTCCTGCCTTGAAAATGTTATGTGGACATTGCTGTCCTTCAGCTGAGGAAGAAATGACTTTGCTCCAGAACTAAGACTGCTGCCACTAGACACGCCTCCCTCACTCAAGTCTCCTAGCTCCTGTTAAGTTACAAAGAGGCCAACTTACTAAAGCAGTACAGAGCTTGCAGCTCTACATAAAGTTTATCCTATGTAACAAAGGCACCACAGGGCTATTTATTGTGCCTCACACACAAGAAAAAAATTAATTAAAATCTCCAAATTAATGGAAAGCAAGAACAACAATAAAACCCCCACTCTAGTGGACTATTTTCCTATATTCATCTGTATTTCCACAGATGATCAGTGTAATCCTGGATGCACAGAAACAGGGTGACAGCTCTGCAGAAAGGGATCTGGGCATTGCGCTGGATGGTAAGCTCAATGAGTCAGCGATGTGCGCTGGTGGCCAAAATGGCCAACCATGTCCTGCGGTGTGTTAAGCACATCATAGCCAACTGGTTCAAAGAAGTAGTTGTTCCACTACACTCCGCATTGGTGTGGCCTCATCTCAAGCACTGTGTGCAGTTTTGGGCTCCAAAATATAAGAAGGATATAAAAATACTAGAATGCGTCCAAAGGAAGGCAACAACGATGGTGAAAGGACTAGCGAGCATAACTTGTCAGGAGCAGATGAGGGTATTATGTTTGTTCACTTTAGAGGAGAGTCAGGGTGACCTCATTGCTGTTTAAAACTTCCTCATGAGAAAGGGTGGTGCTGAGCTCTGGTACCTGTTGATAAGATGTGAGGGAATGGCTTAAAGCTGCATTGGGGAAGTTCAGATTGGATATCCAGAAAAAGTTCTTCAGTGAGAGGGTGGTGAAGCACTGGAACAAGTTCCCCAGGGAAGCAGTCATGGCCTCAAGCTTGTTGGTGTTCAAGAACTATTTGGATAACACTCTTAGATATACGGTTTAACTATTAGATTGCCCTGTGTGGGGTCAGGAGTTAGACTCAATGACCCTCGTGGATCCGTTCCAAATCATGATAGTCCATTCTACGATTCTATGATCTCAGATCCCAACAGCTTGCCTAAAATATAGGCTTCATTAGCGCTTTGACATCCATATTTTTTCCTAATTAAATTACATGGAAAAGGAATGGAGGTTAAACAACATAGAGAGCTACATCCTGCTCTCTGTTTTGCTGAACTAAATCTAGAACAGATGTAAACACAGACGTTTAAATATTCAATAATTTTTACTCACTCGACAATCCCGCTGTAGTGTTTTCATTAGTGCGCTGTGTGTTTCAGAGTCAAAATACAACCCTTCGTGTATGTCTTGCAAGAAATCCAAGTCTTTGAATGTAGGGTTGGACTTCTCCCTCTCTTTTCTTGATGCTCTCCGTTTGTATGTGGAGCCTTTCAAGTCGTATGTGAAATGCATTTTCAAGGCTCGTGGCAAAACATTGTTCATTACAACAATTCTAATATTAATGCCTCCTGACTGAACACAGTACAGCCCATAAAATTTGGGTAGAAGAGTCCGTGGATTCTGGTTCAGATTCTAAAACAAAAGAGACATTGTTAAATACATCTATTTTCAATAAACTTCCATGCTTATGAAAGTTTTTTTTACTACCAAAGAATATTAACAACCATCAAGACAACTGTGCATGTTTTCCTGTTCAGTACAGTTTCATTGACCAGTTGATTTTCTTTGTGGTTCTGTTTTTCAGAAAGCTAGCGTTAAGTACTGCCTTTTTTCCCAGGAATTTATATAGGCCAAGAGTAGAGCGGTAGCTGCATCGATGCCAGGTTTCTCTTTCTTGCATCCCATGAAAGAGCAGACTAGGCCAAACCTAAAAGCATCGCAAAGATTTAATTTATTTTTTCTGACCTGAACAATCTTTGCATTCCATCTGCTGGAAGGAGTTTGGGTGAAATGTAGTTCTCTTTACCTTGACCTGGATTCTGAAAAACAGAACCCCTGTCTCCATGAGGCTTTTCACATTGAGGGTTCGTGCCAAATGACCAGGTTGTCTCCACAGGAGCATGAGGTCATAACAGAAACATGACTGACCATCAAAACAGAAAGTGGAAATAACCCAAATTCCACAACAGACAAAAAATTGACTAGGAGAGGATACGAGAGGTGAGAGCAAAAATCCTTCTGAATACAACTACTATCAGTTTTTGGCATGAAAAAGCAAGAAGGGAAAAAACTACTTCAAGTCTTACGTGATTACTAAGTCACAACGTAAACCTATGGCAAGAAAGTACTTTCACAGGAAATAACCACAATGATTAAAGTTTTACACTTTGGAAAGCCTTGCATTTGATAGCAGTGAGAATAAAACTCCTAGAACTAGGCAAAGTGGCCTTACATTCACTTGTAATAACTCAAACTTATGCTGAGCTGTTTATCATGATCAGGAACAACAACAAAAAAGTACCCTGCCACCATTGCTCTTTTTGACACTATCAGTGCATAATTTTTTTTTAAATAAACAGTGAATCCATGTCACTTTAGTGTAATAATGACAATACTCCTCATTTTTAGTACAAGTAAGAGGGTAACTTTTCAAGTGTTTACTTAAGAAAGCAAAGAAAGAATAGAAAGTCAGTCACAGGTCTAATACTCTGAAGGCCTGCATACCACCGAGAAGAATCTCTGTTCATATGTATGAGTGGCTTTTGGGTTTTGTTTTTGGTTTTTTTTTTTGTTTTAAAAAAAGGAGAATTAAGGTCTACTTACTTTGGATCAATGGTTTCCCTTTCTGATGACTGACACACATAAAACAATACAATCGACTTAGCATTAGCCCTCAAAAAGCTGCATTTAAAAATTAAGTTTTGCACAAATTATATGGATAGAAGTATTTTGTACATAATTGTTTTAACACATGAGAAATGGAAATTAGAAGTAGTCCAGAAACAAAAGTGAAACTGACCGGTCTAGTTTCTTTGTCCACTCTGAGTGAAATGCAGAGGGTAGACAAACACAAAATGGAGAAAAAAAGTTGAATTAGAAATTTAGAAACCTTTTTTTGTTACGAGCTTATTAGAAGCAAAGTTTGGTATCAAATCAGAAGATGACATTCAGCTTCATCTTGAATGCTAAGACAACAGCAATTATTATCTTAAATATATTCTTGATTTATATCTATTCTTTCCGATGGGTGTGTGCGGTACAAAGTTGAAAGACAAGTAAAAAAAGTCAAAAATATTATAAAAAATACTGATAAAGGCAGTGAAAGACTAAAAGACAACAAATGAAACCGAAACTTTAGAAGCGTGACAGGAAACAGGAAAAATACAGGTGAAATGCAGTCTTCGATTACTTACCATATAATAACCTGGCAAGAGCTTCTGAAGAAATTCAGCCTCTTTGTGTTGAACTGTTTTGATGATGAACTCGTCATCACTAGTTACAAAAAATAAGGACCCACTGGCACCTGGGTTGGATAATTCAATTAAAGGCTCACTGCAGATTGAGTACTGGAAGAGACAAAAACTGTTTTCACTGCCAATGCATGTGTTACTCAATGATATATTTAATAAAAAGAACGGCAGGTTCAAATAGGCACAGGAAAATCATGGAGCTTATTCTTCTGGCTTCAACTGCAGTGACTCTACTACCATACAGCAAACTGGGTTACAATAATTTGTAAACAGTCGTTACACTCCACTCTGCCCAGGACATGCTGCAGAACTGTGGAAGAACAGTCGGCAGATGAGCCGAGTACAGTCCCTCTTCACGTGCCACTGCGCCCACTGAACTTTCCCTGGAATGGAGCGAGTGGTTGAGGTGGAAAGAGTCCATCCCCACACCATCAGCATTGCAAATTCTGGAGTCAGAAGCCTTAAGATGACATTTTCACTGCAACTGTTTGGTTTTCACAGCCATTTATGATACAGTACAGGAAGATGTTACACAAACACACTGGGAGTAGAGGTTTCTCACTATCAACAAATATAGGCAAGTCCTCTTCTGTGAAATTGGGATCGAAACCCTTAGAATAATGATCCTGGTGTACCTGCTGGTGTAGTTTTCTAATTGAAAACTGCTTCAAACAGAAAAACTAAACAACAGTAAGCAAGAAAAATTGGGGTTTGGAGGACCATTATTTTGGTTGCTTAGAAAGGCTTTCTCTTCTACAGGGAGACTAATAATTACAATCGCATTAAGGAGGAAAAAGACACCAAGGAGTATTCCTTACTAGTAGAACCAGTTCTCACACAGAGGCTAATGTACATTTATTAAAACTCCATTAGTTGGCACTTCATGCTTCATTCAAAATAAATGGAGAGGAGATGTTAAGCTCAAAAACATAGAAAAATCTGTTTATATTAAACTCGAGCTTGTTCAAAATATAGTATCATTAAACTTTCATTCACACACTCTTTTCCTTTGTTATATATCATCAAATTTACACACTTAAGAGATTTACTGTATAGTCCAATACTCTTAAGGCTTCAGTCTTTGAAAGAAGCAAAATTACACAGGATGTGAATTGTTAGTGTAAGCACCAGAGAAAAACTCTTAGCAGTGCAGTATGTCTTCTGGTCTTCTCAGAACAAAAGGAGTAACTGTTTCAGTAACAAGTATCTGGTTTATTGGGTCATTGCCTGAGATAAGTTGAGCAACTCCACAAGAAAAAAACAGTTTTGTTTGTTGAAAACAGCTTTCATTGAGTTTAACTGGAGTCTTGCCATTGATTTCAGCAAGTGGTGATAGCAAAGAAAAAAGAGATACAAGAAAGTCTAATCAATATGTTCTTTTGTGAGCACTTGAACTAAAGAAGCATGCTTCCTATGGACTCAAACCACTGCCTTAATGCATTTTCTTATCCTGGCTGCAGCTGAGGCTTTTCACATGCTTGCAATTTTTAAAAGACTTTTTGCATGCTATGAAAATGTTTCGTGCTTCTCCTCCTGCTTCTTCAGTTCACTCATTTCCAATTAATACGAGAGACCTTTCTTATTAATCCTATAGTTGCAACTGTCTACAGATAGAACAGCAACACTGGTCTGTAACACTACAGACCTCCAAAACAAATTAGCAGTTGCACTGCAACCTCTGCAATTTTCATGCCAAAATACATAAAGCTCAATGACTAACTGTCATTGTTGTAAGCATTTGAAACCAATTATCCTAAATGTTAAAGCTCAATTAAACAGTATAGCATAAGCATGAGTTATTAACCTACACTGTGTGTTGGTCATTTTACGGATGAGTTAATTCGTGTAAAATAATTCTACCCACCAAGTGCTGCTATACAAAGAGCCCAGCTAATTTTGACCGGACCCTTACAAAAGCCAAATCAAAACTGAAAAGTAAGGAAGTCCCCAAGCCCCTGACAATTAAGTACATTATGAACAAGCAGTTTCTCTGCAAAATGCCAGTACTCCATGACGCTTCCAGTGACAATTTAATTCTACCAGCTGCTCAAATGTATTTACCCTCGTTATCCAGTCTGACTCCTACAGTGCATTACTGCTCAAACATCCTTGGAAAAGGTGAAACTGTAACTCTTGAGCTTTGCTATTGCAAATTAATAGTGTAAACTCTCATATGCTTGCTGTAATTTCTCCCCTTTTTACTTTACTTTCCTTCGCCTTCAGCCACAGTTGGACAATCACTTGGCACATTGTTACAGTAAAGTGTTTTAAATACTAAATTGGAATTACAGTCGCTACGTGACAGATCCATATTTCACAGAAACAAGAGTGACTGTTCAGCCAGAAGCCTGACACATGCTACTGGGAGCTAACTCTTAAACATATGTTTTGGTCACAACCAATTGGGAAAACAGTTCCAAACTGAAAACAGTTTTGTTTTCATAGTGCCCCTCTGATCACATCTGCATCTGGACCAAAAGTGACTGCAAGCTACTCTGATTGCAAAGTGATGCCCATTTAGAACGAGGAACAACAGAAGTGGATTCTAACATGCTTGCAGAACAAGTATAACCCTAACAGAGGCATGCATCAGTTACAACAATGCACACTGAAATTCCAACTATATGTCACAAAGATACCTGTTTGTTGAAGGAAATCTGCTTTTACATTTTCAAGAAAAGAAGGTGCACTTAGCCTTCAAACTAGCTTTTCTCCTTGCCCCTTTTCCTTGTAAACATATAACTAGTGTCTTTTGCTGTGCCAAGAGGAAAAAGAATCTGTAACAAGTTGCCTTTACTGGGAATTTCCCTTAGTGATTAGTCATTTTGTAGCTAAGCTGAGTGTCACAAACCTCTTATCAAGAACAAGCTGTCTTTCTATAATCTTTAATCAATGCTACTGCAAATGCTTCCTTAGATGGAACAGAAGCTGCAGGTGACCATAGCTTTACTCTAGGAAGTACAGTCTTTTTAGCAGCTGGCAACACAGCCTGAATACTTCATCTTTCGCCAGGTCCATAAAAAGAGATGGATAAACAACATACTACATAATAACACCTTCATAAAACTCCAGCCCAACTGCACTTCCCTGCTACTAACATCTGTAATTCAAAGGAATGATCTCTTTTTACATATAAGGGCTAGTAATACAAAATTCATACATAGTACCAAAGAATTAAAACCAGACATCCATATTCAACCTCAATAAAAGCAAGACCAAGTTTTCCTTCTAGGCTCATCATCCAAGAAGGAAAAAAACCCTTGTAACACACTTGAACGTAAGAGAAGTCAGTGAAGTGATATACTAAGTAATGTTTCAGCACTGTTTAACCAAATTTTTTTTTTTTTCATTCAAGCTCTTTCAAATTCTTTTGGTTTTAAAGAAATAGTTATCAATAATAGAACAAAAAGATCTAAAAATCCATTCAAAAGAAGTTAACAACAAAACTCTGACGTACAGTATCGCTCATTGTACTGGGACTTGGATTTGTTGGGTGGACTGGCATGAGACAAACTAGACATGAGGGATACATCTGGAAAACAATCCAGCTCTTTACCAAAAAAGGTAAAAAGGCTCTTCACCAAAAGCAGAACTACAGGGGTAGTAAACAGGAGATGTAAAATAGTGGATCCTTGCCCCTGGCAGTGCACAAAGTGGTTCTACCAAGCAAAACCTGCTTTTACAATGGCAGCAAATGCATCGCTTTTCTCACATAAACAGTTGAATAATGAGAATTAATTAAGTCTTGAAATTGTAAAATACAGAGAACAAAGGAGATACTCTAAAATCTTTCTTTTTTAGCCTGTCACTCACTTGTCTCAAGGCTAGATGGGAACATTTGCAGACAAACGCTTCTATAATGAAGTGAATAAATAATGCAAGTAACACAAGAGCAATTTATTAGAACTGAATTGGTAGAAGTCATACAAGTACTGACTATAACTCCTCTAGATACAATGACCTGAATGAGCAGTAATACTCAAGTTAGTCTAGTCAATTAACAAGGCAAGTTTTTATAGGAATTGCCTCAAAGATGAAGAATTAAAATTTTCATAAAACACTAAAAATATTCACTAGTTATAAACCACTCCACACAAATAATGTACTAGCCATTTGTACACCATTAAAGCATTCTCTTCTGTCACTATGAAACTAGTATACATTATAATCATTTGTAACTCGAAGGAAAACTGCAAGCTCTTACCAAGTAATCATCAGGCTTGATACCAAAAAGTTCTCTGAAATAGCGGAAGGCAAGAGGTGCATACGTCTTAAATCTGAAGTCAGGGTAATGATGAGCAGGGGTGAGATTGCTCCCTTCACTGAAAACAAAAACAAAAATAAACCAAACCCAATTATTACTGAGAAATTTTTAGCGACTTTCTTCTTGCAGCTAGTTTTCCTGTAAAGCTGCCTAATTCAACCATTTGCCTTTTAAGACAAGAGTCATAAATGCAGATAAAGCTCCCTATCACCATTAATCAGCATAATAGAAATGTCTGAGAGAGACAGAATACTGCCAGCAAATTTCTTTCTCACGCCTTAATTACTATTTTCACCAGCTGTATCCATTTGCATAAAGATTGGGTTTAAATTAATGCTACAAGTTCTGATACCCACCCCAGGGTAAGCCAGTCTAATAGCTTACTGACGCAGGAAGGGTCACACCAGCTCATATAAGGTCTTGCAAAAATCTGGAAGTCAACACAGCAAAACAACTTGATCCTAGCCTGATGACCTGAATTGGTTTGCAGAGGGGTCAGATGGACACTATGGACAACACAACACAGAGGGCAGAACCATGCGGTCAGAGCAGCGGGAAGAAAGCAGGAGCACTTATGTTATTTGGTGCCAGCAAACACCGATTGGCTCGAACTCATTTATGAAACAGCATCCTCAGCATTAGTCTCTTCTGCAGGCTACCTGTAGTCATGGTATCTCCTTCTTTCCTGCTAGTACAGTTCAGAATCGGGAAGCCACTCTGGCTTTGTTGACCTTAAAGCAGTTTTCTGCTTGTCTGCCTGTCACGTTCTGTATTTAACCCCACCTCAATCTAAACCAGCACTAGCTTACACACTCAGGTGATTAAACAGGAACACAGGACAGAGACCCTCTGGGGAATTCTGGAAAATGGCATGCAGTTATATGCAAGTTACAGAATCACAGAATCACAGAATGGTAGGGGTTGGAAGGGACCTCTGGAGATCACCCAGTCCAACCCCCCTGCTAAAGCAGGTGCCCCCAGAGCAGGTTGCCCAGGAACGTGTCCAGGCGGGTTTTGAATATCTCCAGAGAAGGAGACTCCACAGCCTCCCTGGGCAGCCTGTGCCAGGGCTCTGTCCTGTCACCCTCACAGCAAAAGAAGTTCTCCCTCGTGTTCAGGTGGAACTGCCTGTGCTCCAGTTTGTGCCCATTGCCCCTTGTCCTGTCGCTGGGCACCACTGAAAAGAGCCTGGCCCCGTCCTCTTGACACCCGCCCTTTAGTTACTAATAAGCATTGATGAGATCCCCTCTCAGTCTTCTCTTCTCCAGGCTAAACAGACCCAGGTCTCTCAGCCTTTCCTCATTCCAAACTAGAAACTCCTCACTCAAACTATAAGAGGCACAAAGACTACTAGAGTGACCAACCTGGAAGACAGTCTTTCTTAAAGGTAAAAAAGAAAAAAAAGAATCATTGCAGCCTCTTTAGCTCTTTTCTCTGTTTTGTATTTATTATCTCACTGTATTTTTAGGCTGCGGTTTAAGCTAAAGGAAAAGGTCGGCAGCAAAATGCTGCCAGAAGAAAAAAAATATATAAAAATGCCTGTGGATTCATTTATGATGGAAACTAAAAGAAGGCTTTTAAGCAGAAGACTAAATTCCACACTGATTTCAACACAAACAAGAACAGCTTTAAGAAAAAGTCTGGTCAATCTCCAAATGGTCTGATAAATAGATGAGTACAAAATTGAAGACTTGACACAGTGGCAGAAATCAGCTCTTCCAGTACTTCTTTATGCATTTACCCTAACTAAATTGTTCAGAAATGCAGTGCGCACCTCTCCATTTGGCAATAAGAACATCCAGAGTATATATAAAATAATAAAAAACAAAAGCTAGGAATTGACAGATATCAAAAGGAATAAACTCTAAGCAACATTCCTGCAAAGACTAAATTAAATATCGTGAAAATATTCAAGAGCTTTGAACTTGTACAATTAACACTTGTCATATGAACTTGTTACCTTTCATTAATAACAATTCGATGACAGAAGTCTACTCAACCCACCTAGCTGCTCCTGCATGCATACTGCCAAAACCTAACAGAACTGCTGATAATTAAACAGTATGAGCTAGAGAACAACTTTTCTCAGGCTCCAGAAATACATATACTTTAGACTGTTGAATAGGAGACAAAAGAAGGGAAAGAGCAACCTGATTTCTGCCTGGAAATCGCAAATAAAAAAATGATTGTGGATGACCAAGGATACACACAGACACATTAGAATGCTGCTGCTTCTTGGAGTGCTAAACCACACGTTAACAGCTAGTGAAGGCTGCCTGGTCCTAATGAACTCATCTGATCACTTTATAGCCTACTGTATCACAACTCCAAGGTATTAAAATCAAGTCCACATGTATTTTATTGTTCCATTACATACTAAAAAATGGAAATCAATAGGATGCTAGGCTGCTGATGGCAATTTTCTTTACAGTTATGACTGGCTAATGCTTTTTCTTACAAGGTCTTTCAGCTGCTCAGAATACTGCCAGTCTTGTCTGGCATTAAGTTTTATATAGCTGGATGCGTCTCATCGCATTTTTGTGCAATACAAGGATGCCACAGGGGTAATATATAGCTACAGCGGGAACCTGGGGCCATATTTGTATACGCATTTAATTGTTGTGAGATGCAGACAGGAACAGAACAGAGTGTTCTCTGCTAAGCATCACATTAATCATCTAAACTTTATAAAAAAGCCCTACCTTTCAGTACATAAATACCTTTATACAAATACTTCCTGCACCCATAACTCAAAAGCTTCTTTTGTGAAAGCATGGCAATAAATAGATTACATGTCCTTACACACCAGAACACGTACTGTTGCTGCAACTTCGCTGGGCTGAAATGAAGATGGGAGGTTTGCTGCGACAATACTACAGGTCCAAGCCATTTCATAAGACGCAGAGTAAAATGACCAGTACCGGGTCTGCACATGGACAGCAAATCATAGTAAGTGGAGAGTTATTCCAAAACAATTGCAAAACAGAGCAATTATTTTGGAACGGCATCTACACAGAAAGCAATTCAATGTATTTAGAGCACATGAGCTTACTTTATTACAGATATGACAGCCAATTTCACTATGCAAGCAAGTTTCTTTATTCTTTGTAGTATCACCTTAAAAATCCCTTATATTAAAGGGCTTCCAGAGCTTTTTATCATACTTTACCATTTCTCTTAGACATATTAATTAGTTTCAGTTTCATTGCCCAATAGAATAGTTTACAAGATCCCAACAGTAAGCTTTTCTGTGATGCAAGAAGCAACCTTGACACAAATTTAAGATTCTTTGGTTACCTCCCTGGAAGAAAGTTTGTAAGGTTTTCTTGTTGCTACTTTTATCACAAAAAGCTCTTTTACTTCCAGTAATTTCCTACAGTAATGGAAAACTTTGAAATTCCTTATGGCTGAGTATGTCCTTGCTCTTAACTGAAAAGGACAGTTTCCACTGTACAGAACGATTGATGTAAATACATCTCTACCTTATTTAGACATGAAATCATTCACCTCCCACTCTATTAGCTCTTGAGAGAATATATTTCATGGTTTGTCCCCACATTTTCTTGGCACATTTTACAAGTGCGTTTCACTTTGGCTGGATTAAAGTATATGCGCAAAGCACCATGTATAACAACTTTTAATCAGGCTAGGGAGTTTCATGGGGACAATGATGTCTTTGAAGTTGAACAAGAAAAATAACTGCAATCTGTTGACAAAAAACTTAATCTGCAAAATGGATCTTTGGACATAACAGAAATGTACTCTATATATATAAAAAAGGAGGTAATCATATAATTTTCCTCTCAGATAGTTTAAGGCACAAGTCTACCAGAAAAAAAAAAAAGGTAAAATACAGGCTTTTAACACCAGCTTTGGTTCTGGCAATCTTGACGAATTCAAGTCTCTGTATGCCATCTGTGACAAACAACATAGGCTTTGGAAAGATTAGGAAGCAATTGTAACTTAATGAGGTATTTCAATAGCCTTAGCTGTAAGACCACAGAAAAGCAAAAGACTGGTATGTAGAATGAGAAAAGAGAGATTAAGCTTACTATGCGAATTTGCTTTAATACTTAAATTTTAGATTTTTTTTTAAATCAAGCACACCTAGAAATGACAGCATGGGCATCTTAACCTGTCTCTTAGTAAATGCTGAGGGTTGATTTAAACTGTAGGTGATGCAATATCAAACTAAAAATGAACTAAAACTAATTACCTTTTTAATGTCTAACCCCACGGCTTGCAAAAATTTGCTAAACAAGACACCCAGATACGTTTCTTTGCAGCTATTCTTTCCTATTGCCTCACCCTGGCAGGCCATACTCAGGAGATAGCACACCTATCTGAAGGGGCAGAGAAGGCTAGCTGCATCTCTTGGTAGCAAGCCTTCATCACAGAGTAACGTTAATAGGCTCTGACATAGCTGTTAACGAACAGTCACGCTGTAGTCATGGGGCTATGTATATACCCTTCTTGCATGTATTGTAAATAGAGTGAGGAGGAGGAACACTTCAGTTGTCTCACGTGAAAGCAACTCTCTTTAAAATCAAAATAAAACATCTAAAATTAAATGCTCACAGTATTAAAAACTAAGAGTATCCGATCTCAGTTTCACTGTTTGTGGATAAAGCTGCTCTTTCACAATACATCAAAATGTAACTGTGTCCAATAAAAACACACTCACAGATCAGGTAGTGCTTTGGTATATTCTTTTCCTGGATACCAATTCAGGAAAGCAATTATTTCCCACATGATGCAAGTAGGTATTATGGCTACCTGTACAAATAGGTGTGTGTTTGTTTTTTTCATACTGTGTGTTAAAGTCCAGTGGTAATATCCTTGTTTCTCTACTGTATGTTCTCCTACACTTTCGGTAACTATATGCTATCCTAAGCAGTCTCCTGCAAGGCAGCTTTAAAATACAACTGTGAATAGTAAATATCTTCAAAAAGAATCAAGCCAATCGTATGTATGTAACAGCTGAACACACAGACATTTTCTTATGATGATATGACTACTTCACAACCAACTGGAGATGCCATTACAGCAAGGGATCTCAGAGTACTTTAAAAACAGTTTGTCTACCTAACGACACAAGTAAACACATTATCACAGGTTTACCAAGAATTTTACACTGACAGAAGTAGCTAAGACCAGTAATTCACAATGAACACATCTCTGCTTTTGTTGCCTGTTTTTGAATACTATTTGTTTTGCAAACAGAAACGACTTCCTCTCATCTGTGCTATCACTCTACTGACAAGCCATAAAAAGTGTGTCAGAACTTGGGTCATCCTGTGCATCTCTGCAACCAAAGCACCAAAGAAGAGCAGCAACACTTTATCACACACTTCAGGCCACTTTCTTATCTGTCTTGTGAAACCGCCCAACTGGAAACAAATACAGTGGCATGAGTCACACAACAACCAAGCATTACTGTGAACACTGGAGTACCATTCACACTGAGCCAGCAGAGCATTCTATACTTCTTTAATTACAAAGACACTACTTAGCCCATCAGGTAACCTATATACAGGCTTGGTACAAAGAAATTTCCAAGGGCAAGGGCAATTTTCTTAATTTTTTTCTAAATCATGCCTGAAAACATACCAGAAAACAGCATACTTCAGTTTTAGATGTCGGGTAAAACCCAGACAGGTTAAAATACGTCCAAGATCTTACTTTTCTCAGTACTTTTGAGGACGTATTTGGGCTGTCACCCAAATGCTATCATAATACAATATTAAGCTTTTGACATTAAATAGCAGAAAGCACTCAATAATATTTCATTAGCATCACAAGAAAGCAATTTGCAATTGAACCAGTTTGCTGTACAGATGACTGACTGTAGCTGCAGGGTGTGTACATGTCAACAGCATCTAACAGACTTACTGGTTACATTAGAAACCACAGCAAGTGTTCTCGATTACGCAGGGTCTAGACCCTGAAAATACAGCATATTAGCAAGGGAAACACACAAGACTGATTAACAGCTTGCTGCAAAAAGGTCAGATTCACAGCTGTGCTTAGCAGCAGCCTCCATCTAAGAAAACAAAGAGAGATGGAGCATGAAACATACTGTCTTGTTCCAAATGCTCTGCATTTCTGAAGCCGCATACGACTGACTAGCCAAAGCTAGCTGGCAGAATGGAGCAGCTTCTGTTCAGCTTGCCAAGCATCACCATAGAAAATCTGCATACTTAGTACGTGTCTGCTGGAAATGCTTAGCAAGCTGCCCACGTTGCCATCTCATGGGCAGTTGCATGGCCCCATAGCCCAGTAACCAGCCTGAGCCACCACTGCTTAACACAGCTAGGCTTATGAGCTCAGCAACGAGCCTTTCTAACCATGGCCACATTACTTGGAGCCAGCTCTACACCTGAATCAAAGAGCTGTCAAAACATGGCTGTAGCAACATCGTGCAAATGACTGATTTGGAAACAAAATGTGCCACCAAGAAATAAACTGGTTCCAACCAAGGAAGTCAGGGTCACAGAGCGTAACACAGGAAGGGAAGAACACGCCCCACACAGCTCAATCACAGGACAGAGCATAGAGAGCACAGGCAGGACGCATAACCTTCGCACTGCGCCCTCCAGCCAGTGTGGCAGCACTACCAGCACTGGTAAGCAACCCTGTTGCTGGATTTCCAAAGCAGTGTTTAAAAGCCAGAAGACATTTTACTTGGAGCAGCTCACCCTGTGGTTTCACCCTATTCAGGGAGCTGGGCAAACACTGTATCTTCAAAATCAACTTGGGTCACTGCAGACTGCATTTGTTTCTCAGCCCAAGGAACATATTTGCATAGCAACATTTAAACTCGACCTGAGCAGTGGTTCTCAACAAACTCCTGTGTAAGAGCCCCTATCATCTCACTTAGCTCCCAAAAGCAACATGTTATAAACTCCTGGGCAGCCCAAAGAAATAGGGATGAAGGAGATGGCATAATGTGAAGCAGAAAGGACAAAGGCACTCTTCCTGCTCCACCATTGCAATGCACAAAGCAAGCAAGCCATTTGCAAATCAAACCCACCCACTCTACAGAGATACCTGTACTTCACTCAAAGGCACTTCCTCAAATGAACACGTAAATGAACCTGGGCTAAACTCTGCCCAGTTTAACCCAGCTACAAAGTAACTCTGGACAAAAGTAACTCTGGATCAGGTATAACCTGCAATCCACCAAGTTACTCCTGATTTATAACTGAACTGACACTTTTTTTCCGCTGGTGTTTTCCTCTCTCCTTCATGAATCCTGAACACCACTGGAAGTGTTTTGCTATGGTTACTGAAGCCGACGTACAGGCAGTGCTGAGGTTTACTTCAGAGGCTGAGAGATACACAGAGATCATTTATCTTCCTAAACCCATAAAATTTACAAACAATTGTTGGCTATTTTCCCCTAACAGTTAAAGGGCACAGGTAATGCTAAGTAGCTAGCTGGCGTGCAGGCTACTGTTTCATTGCGTTTCTACTAGCTCAGGTCCGTTTTGTCACAGCCACCGTAATAGCGCTGCTGTTGCTGTCAAAGCAGCAGGTGTGCCCATGACTTTGCAAAACAGCTGCTCTCTCACCTCACTGCCAGACTCCAACACGGAGAGGTAGATGCAGGGAAAACATGGGAGGAAGGTGGAGCAGGACAGCCTGCGAAGAGGCAGGCTGCTGTGAACTGCCCACAATGAAGGGGAAACTCAGCTGACAGCCTGCTTGGCATTGCAGCTGAGTTATGCCTGCCCAAAGCAAGGGGAAAAATGCTGCTCCTTGCTTGCTAAGTGCCTGCTTTCAGCACCACACTTGCTGCTCTGTCAGGTTCTCCTCCAGCTGTGAATATGTGGCAAAAACCTTACTTAACCATGGCTTACTCCAGGCCGCTTCCAGGTAGAGGTCAGCCTACTGGACTTGCCTGTGTAACTAATTTCAACTAATTGCTTTCAACCCAGACCAATCCAAAGGGTGGTGTCGTGGGGGAAAGGTCACCAAAGTAATGACTTTTAACAATATTGCCTTCACATGCAGGTCCTGTCCTATGAAAACAAGAAGAGCACCTGAGGTGCACCTTGGGAGTGTAGCCCTATCTGGAAAAAACATGCAACCGCAGCTTTTTACCTTCAACTAGCGTGACGAAGCTACCTATAGATATGAGTCAGAAGCGATTTGCATATTGTCATAATGAAAAACTCAATGTCCCAACACCCTCAAGCAGAAGGAAAGAAGCCTGTATCATTATGTGCTATCGTAAATTATTACAATTTATGCAATTATGCAAACTAACATTACTTTGGATTGATACCATTTTACATAAATGAATGTGCATGTTACACTGAGACACAGGAAGGACTTGAAATCTGACATTTCTGTGTGTTAGCATATGAAATCAAGTCATGGTTTTAAGAGATTGCTATGGATAGCCAGTTTCCAGTTTCACAGAGATTCTTATGAGCAAGCATTCCTTGTAGAGAGGCTGTATATATACTCTTGCTTACTAGACAGCTATGCAAAAAAAAGAAGCAAGCTATGCTGCTCTGGCCATTACTTTTATTTGTCTGATTTTCCTATTACGATTTATTTATTTATTTATTTATATGAAACCGTCCAGAAAGATGCTACTAAAGCTTTTGTGCTAGTACAAACAGGCTATTCCTTCTGCCTCTGTTTTTAAGCCAGAAGTGATGCCTGCCAGCTCTCTCTTAAAATCAACACAAAACAAGGAGATTTCATTTCTGAGTGTATGTGCACATAAGTTTCACAGGAGAGAAGACATACGCAATGTTATGGACTACAATAGTTTTATTTAACACGTCCCTTTACAACTATGTTCAAAAAGACAAGAGATTAGATTTTTTTTCAAAACTGTGCTATGTTATAAAACAGTTTTAGCATGTATGGTTCATTTAAGTTCCATGAACAACAAAGCTGATATCACAGTAAAGCAAACTACAGAAGCCTGCTTTGCTGTCACAGTCACACATTTCACAAATACGATGGCTCACCCCCTCCCACTCCATTTTTCAGACCAATAAAAACTTTGTTACATGTTATGCAAATTTCTCAGCTGTAACTTGGATTTTTTTAAACAAAATTTTGTGATTACAATGCATGAAAACAAATGTACGTAGTTAACTTCTCTACATTTACCTGATCTACAAGAAAACAACTACAAAACTGTGCATAAACTTTACATCAGAACAAGGATATAAATACACTCAATTCCTAGGAACTAAAGAATGTAATGTAAAAGCTTCATTTCACATAATTTTCTTCTCCTTAAAGGACATCTCAGTTCAGAGGGAAACAGGAGTTGAATCAAGCAAATTTACATGAGAAGAGATTAACTTCAAAGTGCTTGCAATTATTTTGTACATTGTCAGTTTAACTTTGTTTTAGTGACATCAGTAATTTTTAAGGAATGTAAATTATTATCAACAGTCTATAAAGTAGCATTCAAACTGCACATGAACAAAACTTTGAAAAACTTACAGAAAGCATTCTCAAATTCAGGGAATACTGCATACACAGCATGCCCTTACGGAAATGACGGGCACTACTGGTACTTAACACTTCTCAGAACCGAGACAACACTGAACAGAGGCGGTCATCTTGGTTTTGAAATACATTTTTCCTAAACCTTTTTCATCTATTCCTAGCATATGTAACTTGGAAAAGTTACATGGCACTGTACTTGAGCTTCTGAAGCCCCAAAATTAGCATGACCTCGATTTCTCTCATCAGCATAACTGTATTATTACAAATTCTATACCATCAACTTGGCAGTGATACTAGCTGAGGTGGCCAAACGTGAAGCCAAATGCTGCACAACTTCTAGTCAGCTAGTAAGAGCTGAGCATCATCACAGGCTAGAATTTTATAGTGTAGTGTAAATTCTTATATTACTCTTAACACTGCAGGACTCGAATTTTCATAAATTTTGACAACATCCCAACAAAATGGTAAGTATCATTCTCAGTTTTTAAAAACTAAACTATGCATGTGAATGTTGGATATAACACTTTACCACATATATATCTACAAATCACTTCCAATTGTATTTAACAGCGCCTTTAATTGAAAGTGTCACAATTGCTTTTCTTTGCTAGAAGTGACAAGTCTTGAATCTTCAGCTGAAGTGTGACCTTCTCAGTTTTCTCCCTATCTTCATTTTCAATGACAACAAGAAGACAGGATAATTTTCAAGTTCTCATACATTAAACTGACCCTAACCCCATTTCGTTGGAACTGGTAAACAATCCTTGCTTGAAATACCTAGTTATGAAATTATGAATACCATTATGAAATTCTACCAAAAATAAATCAAATAGGCTTGTCCTTACCTCGGTAGGAAGACACTTTCCACTACATAGAAGTCTTGCATAAGAACATCTCTGTCCGGTTTTGATGTAAGGTTTCCTACTGTGTATCCTATTCCCAGCTGGATAGCACCTTTAATAGCTGAGGATGCAGTCTGCACAGAAAATAAAAATTCAAGCATGAGTTTGCTAAAAATAAATTTCTGTTCATTATCAGTAACATTATATGCTAAACTCTTAATCTTTTTCATAATAACAACACCACGTCATCTTTACCTCCTAGACCTCAGAGACATGAGCGCTTTTCAATTAAAAGACTGAAAAGAAACACTGTTTTGTAGCAAAAGCCACAGAAACCAATTCTCTGGTTGTACAGACTGAGACTTTTCAAATTACTCAAATAATTTTGACATGGGGTTTTAATAAGACATTTCCAATCTATCTGGACATTTAAACAGCTTCAGGAGTTTGAAACAGCATGCATTATCTTCTGGGAAAAGAAGTCACAAACTTCAGGCGATTGCACACACACACCAAAGCATTATGGTGAAGGCTGATGGTTTAAATGCAGATTAAATTCTGCTTAACAGTCAATGCAAGAGGTGAATTAACTGAGGGGGAATCCAGAGAGAAATTAAACTGATGAGGATGAAAAATCTCTGTATAAAAATCTATAAACATAGAATGAAATGTCTTCAATTCAATGAACAGGGCTTGCAAGGGAGAGAATGGTTCAAACTGACAGTGCCAAATTGTGATAGATACTGTATATATGTAAATTCAGATCATATCTGAAACTTTCTCACAGTGACTAGCCAAACCTGCTGGATAGATTAAAAAAAATGGCAGAACTGAGTCAAAATAAGAAATTAGTCATGAAAGGAATCCCTAAGAAAAGGTGGAAGAGGCGAATAACAAAAACCATTGGAAAGGGAAATAAGCCTGTCAGGAAGGGAGTATCTTCCCTTGGCATGGTGTATTTTCACCGGTTTGAAGACACCATTTTGGTGCCTGTTTTCAAGTTTCTACCTCCCACCCACCACAGAAGCAAGAGACTGTATCAGTGGAAGCAAAGAACACCAGAAGTTTCATGGTCAGAACTATGTCAGCACTTGAACAAAAACATTTCAGGAATGGAAATTACATAAGAAAGGGTTCAAGTACAGAAAACTACTCCTGTTGTAGTTCTTGGAACAGCACATGCTAGAGTGACTGTTTATTTTTAGAAAAGACAAGACAGACATGTGTAGCTCCTAAATAATTAAGTCTGCACGCCAAGGAGAACTTGCACTTGCGTAACAGTTCAGAGCAAGGAATTTGGTGGTAACAAACGCCACCACCATTCTTAGACTGCTACTTTGACTATTAAAAAGCTTTGGCCTTGTGTCATAAGATTCACATTTTTCTTTGCTTGAAAATCCTCTATTCATGAATAATTAATGCCCATCAAAAGCAGTAATTGTGTAACTTTGGTCAAACCAATACACCTACGAATAGGGTTTCTGCTTCATAGCTGGATGCCCATCTTGTTCACTGCCACAGCAACAGACTACGTCTGAAAGAGCAGCAGATAGCACAGTACTGTGTTTTATTAATGAGATAGAATAAGCCAAAAAAACAGGTAAGCCAAAAAAACTCACCCAAAAAACCCAAGGCAAGTAACCTGGCAACGTGATTTCAAGAGGACAACACTGGATCACCTTTCAAGCTCACGAACAGTATCTGTAGAATTTCTGCAAATTCAAGAGAAGACCTACAGCCTCTGGAGGGCAGAATGTAAGGCCTCCTAGTAGTACGGTGCAGACCTTACCTATAAGGTCACCTTCTTATTGACTTCCATTCCTATTCAAGAGTGTCATTAGTAATCACTCATAATTTCTGCAGCAATCAGAGCAATGGGTTTAACTGAAAAGTAATGTTATGAAATAATTCAGGATACTTTAACAACTGTTGAAAAACAAATTTATAGCAGGTACAGGATGCTAAAGGCAACTGCTGGCCCAAAGGCAATTGTTTGTGAACCACTGTTCTAAGTTAACCCCAACTTATAGGGGGGTTACCCAATATCCCCTTAGCAAATGACAAGTTTTTGTTTTCACAAGCTTTAAAACGAAAACAAAATAAACCTTGGAATTTGTCTCAATATTAACACTTGTTTTGGTCTAACTTCTTTATTATTATTATTTTCTGATAAAGAGTGGAATCCAAGGAAGAGCTAAAGATGCTCCTCAAGCCTTAGGGGAAATGTTATTACTTTTATTACTATAAAAATATATTTTTTGGAATCTAAAAACGCAAATGGAATTTTTTTCACACATTTTTCATTACTCAGGCACTTCTTTTAATGTCCATGAAAGCAACAAAATCTAGTTTCAAACATAAGCCCCTTATTTCTTTCAGTTCCTCTTGAATACTCTCCTGCTGTAGAGCAAGTAATAAAATTCAGAAACACTCTGTGCCACGAGTTGTCTTTTAGAGACTGAATCAAAGAGTGCCTGAGTCAGTATATCAGCTGTAACTGTACAGGTGACAATGTACAGTGAATGTACAGTGACTCTTGATTATCAACACCTTCTGAAGCTCTAAGAAATGAAAGGATGACCATAATCAGCAGGATAAACGACTTTATCAGCTGATAAATTTTAGCCTGTGAAACTAATTGGATTTGTAGCAAATGGTGCACACTTTGACAACTGCCTTTACTACCTAAAGGAGCACAACAAAGCAAAAATTTTACCATCTTCTTTTTGCTGATTAGGGTATTGCTTTACACTGCACAGGTGCTTTGGTGTTTTTTGTACTGAGAACAACGACACAAAACCAGAAAAATGTTTCTAGTTTCAGACTAAACTACCTTTTATCGGCTCTGACACTGTGGATCCTAATGTGCCAGAGCAGGATCTGTCCACCTCGGCAACACATATCAGCATAAGTTTGCATGGGTGTAGGCACATAACTTCATCTCTCTCAGGTCAGCCAAGGTCCTACTGACTTAAACTAATCTTCACTTCTGATGCTGCTGTTGAAAAGGACAGACCTCCTCTTTCCTCTCCAGCCCCAAAAATCTATGCATTGGTACTCTTGTGCCAGCAACAGCTTCTCTGTGTCCTGTACAGCAGACCCGTTACAAAAGACCTGATACAACTTCAAGTTTTCAGCATGATCAGTTCACCAATTCACATAAGCACCAATGTCAGCCACCCAGGTGAATTAAAAAAAAAAACCACCACACCCTGACAGCACAAAACAAATTGGATTTGGCTTCTGTTTGTCTTTCTATCGGCTGCAGGAGGACAAGCGAAGTCTGAAATAGGAAAAAGCCTACTTCCTCAAAATTAATGTGTCATCACCTCCTGAACACATCTCAATGGACATTGAATTTGTGCTAGCTTAGTGCTTTGTGCCATACGGTCAGTACAGTCTTGACTTGGTAGTGGTACCCCTGGATTTCTCTCCAATTCACAATGAGAACCAGGTACAGTTTCTCCCCACTCTAGGTTTTCAACAAAAGTTAGTTCAGGACAGAAAAGCAAGACTTCCATTCAGGTTAAACTGTACTTTTCGTAGATACTGGGAAGGAAAGCATGACACCACATGATTAAGTATAACGTAAATTACAATCCCCGCAGTCACGCAAACTGAGAAATTGCCCATTCCTTGTACTAGTGCCCAGAGCACCAGTACTTCAAAGCAGGTAGGGACACTTCCCTTCCACCTACCACCAGTTGCCTGTTAAAAGGGGACAGCTCAGCAAAGGGAAAAGAGCTGTATTTCAGGAAGAGTTGGGCGGAGAGGAATCTCATGAAGTTCAACAAGGGCAAGTGTAGGGTCTTGCACCTGGGGAGGAACAACCCCATGTGCCAGTACAGGCTGGGGGTTGACTTGCTGGAGAGCAGCTCTGTGGAGAAGGACCTGGGAGTGCTGGTGGACAACAGGCTCACCATGAGCCAGCAGTGTGCCCTTGCGGCCAGGAAGGCCAATGGCATCCTGGGGTGCATTAAGAAGAGT
>VZSC01009922.1:164454-209493 GCA_013398225.1 Steatornis caripensis | reverse complement strand
ATTCTATGATTCTGTAAGAGAGGTACTGGGGATAAAGTCCTCCAGGAGAAGTCCCACAATTTCTAAACTCTTGAGACAAAAAGCCTCCCAGACAGACTCCATTAGACCCAGCTTCACACTGAACATGAATGGTATCACTCTACCTCTTTTGATTGCTCTATATCCAAGTAAAAGGTTAGCAAATAATAGAGAGATTTATTGTAACGATTTTATTATTTTCACCTCGTTACAATTCCTTCACTGTATCTCATAATGCTTAGCTAATTCCACCTTCAGTATTCCCACATTTTTTATTGTAGTCAGCCTGCCTGTCTACCCACAGTATGAACATAACCAAAATGAAACCTAATTCTTCCTCCTCTCTACTTCCTCTCCACATTTCATTCCTGCATATAAAAGCTTAAATTGTCTTCATTCTGATGAAACACACCTTTGCCCCTTTTTGTCAAAAGTAACTACATATTTTCTCTATATTTGTCACATGGCAATGCTAAAAGGACTGTAGAGATGAAAAATTATATGCATTATATGTCACAAAGCATAACAACAGGTTACAGGATGAAAACAGAATATAATACAGAACACCGACAGTTAGGTATATGGAATATCTGCATCATCAATAAATGTTCTAGGACAGATGTGCCATCTCATGAATTACTGTTCTCTACAGATGGGTCTTCCACTTGCTCTACATCATTCCAAGCTGAATCCTTTTTCAGGGGGGTAACATAAATGAGAACTTAAATCCTTTCAAATCAGGTATTAAGTTTGCACATGATCCCAAGAATATACTAAGTAGGATTTTAACATTGCTTTTGCTACAGATAATCACATTCAGGCTAGTTCTGTAAAATCTAAATTTATTATTTTCATAAAAGAAAGGTGCTAATCAGACACACATAATGTACATAAAGGCAGTTCACATTCAGGTAACAAAAAAATCAACTGAACCAAAGCTATTTAACAACTGTGCAAGTTAGGTCAAGGCTACAGAAAGGATTGGAAAAGTCTGTCCTTTAAAAAAAATGAAAAAAATCCAGGGATGACAAGAATACAGATATATAGTTAGCAGAAAGTATATCATACATTGCTCAATAATTATTTCCATTAGAGTGTGAAGGTTGTAAACAGTTGGCAAACCTAACTTACCACTGATGTCATGGTAAAGGATTGATTATGGGTACACATTGCACAAAGACTTCAGATACACTAAATGGGTTTATCCTTTTAAACAAGTTCTCTTGTATTTTGTTCATATTTGTATGGGACAATTAATGACAGAAAACAAATATTTTAACAAACCATAAGCAGAGAGAACTGAGCAGGATGCAGGCTTCATTTAATTGTATAGAAGTTCCCCTCTTATTCACAAAATTATTTCCACATTCCTCTTCTAACTCTCAGTAGTTCTTTGCTAAGTCTTTATGCATTCCTCACCAGAAGATCGTGAAAATGTAACTCTAACATTCTTGCCTTCTTTAAAAGTAGATATTGTAGGGATACTCTTTAGGACTCTGTGGATGTAAACTTTGCCCTTGTTTATCTGTTCTCCTTTTTATAACTCATTTTATTGCAGCTAAAGTTTGGCCTGTAACATTTCCGGAGCAAAGACGGTGGTTCCTCCAGAAGACACCTGCCTTATTGCAGGTGCTATAAAGCAATGTAAAAAGATGAACTCTGCCTCAGCAACTCCACCTTATTATCACTCTGCAAGGCAAGATGATTCTTGGTTTCTTCCACTCTCTGTACTACTATCGTTCAAAAAGGTTTCAAAATCTGCCTAATGAAATTGTAGAGATAATCCACTATTACAGTTCTGTGTAAGAGATGGGGAGAAAAAGGCATCTGAGCAGAAGCTACCACTGATTAATACTGCTCTGCAGCCACAATTCCCACAATGTGTCTGCCATTTGTTCATTTCTTTCTACGACTGTCCATGGAGAAGCCTGCTCTTACATCCGTCGCCAGCCCACTCTGCTGGTTGGTGGGACTTAACGAACTGGACTGGTGTAGAATAGCTGCATATAGATTTCTTCCTGCAGGCAGTGTTCTCAGTGAAGTTAAAAAAAAAAAAAAGATGAAATCCACAGAGCCTCACTTGGTCAAAATTATTCAAGCCACATGGGTTAGGCCATATGGGAATTTTCTACTACAAGTAAGCATTTGTTCTTCAGTTATACTGGTTACTGTAAGTACCAGGAATTCACACATACTATCACTCCCATGCAAACACAGTTTGTCTTTTCCAGATTCCTGAAAAGATACTAAGCCTCCATAAATCGTGTAGACTCTTAAGCCAAACCACTGAGAACAGTGCGTGTTGAAAACCAGTATGTATTCTTCAAGCAACTTTTAAAAAGAGCTCCCTTTGAACATTAGGAAGTTGCAACTGGATTCAAGATGTATGTCCAGTTATTGCCTAGTCCATTGCTTCTGCACTAGAGCTCTCTCATCTCTCTAGTGCCTGCTGTACTTACAGTCCCATTGAAACAATACTTCTTGCAGCTGCTTCTGCTGAAGCTTCTGGAGATGGCTACCCCATCTCAGCCTGCTCTCTGCAGCTGCCACATTTGAGCTATCAATTTCCTTTTATATTAAATCACAAACAGGGATATAAAAATAGTTACTACAAAATCCCACTGGCTGAATTAGTTTCACTGTCTCTCAACAACTAGTAACCATGGGTCACTACAGCCACAGTACTCCTTAACTCTTCTTTCAGTTCACATTGTCTTCTATCAACTGCCCAGATGCTGCAGGTCACACTTCATGAAGTGCGGGACTTCTACCCATCATCCTCACCTCTGGATCTTGCTGCTGGGTGGGGAGATCTGGGGGGAGGTGAATGGCTACTACTAAGTTGTTCTTTCTTCTGGCATACTGTGCTGAATGCTAGCATAAATGCTAGATCATTAAACAAGCACAACTGATAATATTGTATCTTTTTGCTTTCCCTCTTTGCATAATTGCTGTTCAAAGTCGGTAAAAGTAGTTTCCTTGTAGTTCTTTGAAAAATTTTAACAACTTTGCTGGGATGTTCTCTCAGGAAACAGTTAAGGCATCCAATCAGTGCAAGCTCTAACAATAGGTAGCTGATTTTCTTTATTCAGGCAAACTTCCTTTGCACCTGGGCAAAGTGACTCACACTTAAGATACGCAGTTTTGAACAGGTTACATAAAGTGCTTGCAATAACACTACGTAGAAGAGCTGCAAGATACGTAATAACAAGGAACAAAGTCTAATTGTATAAATGTGTGGCAGTCTTCAGATTACAAGTAGAGATCTGGTAATCTAGTAGCAGATTTCCACAACGAGTACACTAATCTGCTTTGATTTCTGGTGTGATTGTCTTTTACACACTTAAAAGTGCTTTGACAGACCTGTCTGTGCCCTGTTCTTGCCACCATCCTAGTATTACAGATCAGGATGCTACTGAAATCTGTGTTGTCAGGAAGCAGATTTAGGGACTACTGTGTGATTGATGACATTGCAATGCAAAAGCTGCACATATGTCAGCAGTTTCTCGTAACAAAGTCTGCAAAATATCAGGAGGAAGACAAGACAGTTATGGATATCCAAGAGATGCTATAGTTTGATGACTGCATTTTGTTGCCAGGCTCCCTTGCTACTTTGCTTAGGATCTTCAAGCATGAAATGGAGCAAATAATTGCAACCTCTCCCTCTTACCTCCCCTGCCCCATCTCCTCTCCGTTTCTCTCTTTCTGGAAAACAAACAAACAAACAAACAAACCCCTCAAAACCAAACCAACCAACCAAAAAAAACCCACCCTCAAAGAGCTGGCCACAGTCTGCATAATTTACGATTTCTCTGATCTCAAAGTGATTGGAATCCTCTACCTTAAAAGCTGCATTGCACATGTATCTGTGAAGTTTCTCTTCCAGTAACTAAGTTTTTTGACCAGAGTGACTGAAATTTTTAAGGTGATATTCATACTGTAAACTTATCAAACTATTGAACTTTACGGATACAGAGAAAATCCAGGAGGATTTTCAGAGATTATAGTGATTGTAGCAATGACTGCAGCTGAACAGTCGTATAGACCCACCTTAAATAGCAGCATTTTAAAGACAGGATATGCAAGAGAAGGTTGTGGTTTTCAAAAGCAAAAAAAAAAAATCAAACAAAGTTGTGTTCCATCATCTCTCAAGGACTTTGACTAAATAATACTAGACAATTAAAAGCCAGAAGAGCATTTATGTCAGATAGCAGTGGCAGAAAAACTAAAAGCTAAAAAAATTAGAGCTGAATGAAGAAGCATGATTCATAATAGAAACAGTGCCACTCCCGTGGTCTAGTTATGCATTTCAGAGCCTGAAAGGATGTCGTAGCAATGCTCATGCAAGGCCTCTGACAAGGTTTTAGTTATCTAAGACATTTTCACGGAGCTCTAAGGTGTTAACATTCATGCAGTTGGTAAATCAGATTTTCTACTGCCAGGGAAGTGGGCCAAAACTTGACTATTGTAGGAAACAGAAGAAATGCAGATTTAATTAATTCAGATAAAGATGGTACCTATCTGTTTTAGCTGAGCTGATCAAAATCATAAAGAAAATATTGGAAGAATCTAAAGCCCCAAAAATGCAACTGATAGTCCTACAGACTACTTATTATTCTGGAAGGTTTTATCCTGGATGAAGTCAGAGATGTTATCCTGGAGAAAGTTCCTTTCTACCCAGCGAGGTGAACTTAAAAGTGATGAAAAACTGTCATTACTACAAATGTTTGTAATATATGGATAGCTCTTATAACTAATCTAAATAGATTCAGGACATGTTTGGATCATATTGCTACAGCACAGCACAGCTACTAGAGGTCAGAAATAAACTTTTCCATTATAAACAAGATTCCTTTTTGCCCCAGGATGAACAGGCAAGTAATCCCTTTGGGAACTCTCCCAAGGCCAAACTATGCTGAAGAGTTACAGCAGGTCGAAATACACTCATGTATAATATACACTCTGTGTGCATGACACTGAGAAATGACAAGCACATCTTGAGGATTGCCCATTTTCACCAGTGAATGATTCAGCTGCTTTTTCTTAGCATAGTGCTACAAACTAGTTTATCATAGCTAATTAGTCCTCAGAGATGAGGTGCACTAGATGAGAACATCATCCTCAGCAGTGCACACCAGGACAGTATGAACAGCGTGCAAATGGCAGAACTACGGAATAAAGAGGGAACAACAGAAGATGGAGCAGATTAAGGAGTTTTTCGCTCCTGCTCACTCTCCATCTGCTGCAGCGACTGAGTCCCACATCACCAGGTGCAATTGCAGCTGTATGTCCTTTCCACATGAGTCAGCCCAGACCAGCTGCTACTCAAAGCAGTATCTACATCACCTGCTCTGGAGTTTTCAGAAGTAAAAGAGATTGAACCACAAAGAAAAGAATGTGCAGGTTTTCTACATGCCCCAGTGGAAAATTGTTTTTCTTCGAAACAGATTGTTTAAAAAGAAAAATCAAGTATTTGCAATTATTTCCTCTAACGTTTCCCCAGGTTTCTCTTATGAGAGAATTCACAGTTCTTAATAAGGGATATTTACATTTCCAGATCAAGCAAGTAAAACATTGTTCTCTATATATTGATTAGTTAGGCTTATTTGTCATCAGACATGGGACAGGGAAAGTGCCTCCAAAGCCAAGACATTTATTTAATTTCCTTTCATGGATCATTGGATTCTACATCACAAAGCAGACATTTTCCATGCATCATTTTTCCCACTTGTACGTACTTTATGTATGTACATGACTAAAGCTGCACAGACATAATCTTTGCGTGCTATTATGAAAGATGAATGGACACAACATACAATCAAGCAAAATGCAAAACTGTTTGAAAAAAAGGCCATTTTGCTTTTTAGATCAGATGGAGGAGTGCCTTCCCTCATCCCCCACCCCACACAAGGAAAATGTTACCTTTCAGCAGGGCAGTAGCAGTGTATGCCTTAATCCTAGATTTAGTTTGGGCATTACAGACACTCCAGCATGCATCTGATTATCATCTGCTTTTTTGCCACAAAGTGACTGTAGATTCTCAATCAGCAGGCCCCTTTGCAATTGCTGGGACAGGATAAAGAGGCATACTGGCATTTTGCTCTGTGAGAAGATAAAGAGCCCAAGGAAGATTTTAAAGTGAAGACCAAACCACACAGCTCATGACAGAGTTACTGTTATGGAGTAACAGTGGGTGAACCAGTGGGTGCCACAACAGGAGATGATGGCAGTATGACATTAACTCTTCCTTCGCTAATCTCTCTGCTTTGCAAGGGTGACCTTTGACCAGGGGTGAGGTTGAGACTGAAACTGTCATCACATTTCAGGATGATTATCTTCCAGAATTATCACCAGAAATCCCTTGAATTACCCACATAAAACTTGACATTACAAAACTTTTCTAATATCTGTGTTTCTAAACTATGTGCTAGTTACTCTTTCTGCTTCCAGCTATACTATTGCTCTGTTGAAACCCTCTGTGCCCACATCTCATGACACAACTTCTTTGGGTACCAGACCTTTTCAGGGGAGCACATCACTGGTAAGAATATTCCAGGCCAATCGTACACGCCAGTACCACAGATACTATGCCACACAGTCCTTCATAAACTTCCTCAGTCCCATCTTAACAACAGTTACATAGCTGTCCTTCTGCTATACATTAGAGGTCAAAGCAGAGCAGAGTGAAAAACAGGATTGCCACAATTCAAGCCAAGGTACTGTCCTTTGCTTTTCTAAGCTCAACACCACAAACTTCTTCACATTTATTATGTTGGGTTTTAAAAAAAAAAAAAAAAGTGGAAGTGAAGCCTCTGAGCAATAAGCAAGCACGGTCTGACCTCAGATCGTGAGTATCTTGCCTAACAATTTCCACTGTGATAAAGGGCAGTAGTAGATGGGAACAGCAACTGCCCAAGTAGCTGAAAAAGCACTAGCTCAGAAAACAAGCTCTTCTCCAACCCTCCCACTGGAGGAAATGGGACACAAAGTCACAGGACAGAATTGCAAGTATTTTCCAGCCAAACAAATCGAGTGCAACAACACATGACCAGAGAACTGTAAATCCAATACCTGTAGCAAAGAGTGAAGAAGAGTGATGTGGGTGTTTTATTAAGACAGGCAGGTCTTAACTGTAAACAGGACTTCAACAGGGCAAAGATCGCCCTGTGAAAGTTACCTAAAAATTCAGAATTGAATGGGAAATGGCCTGAAACGCCTCTGTCAAACACAGGTCCTGCCAGGCTCACTCAGTAACTAACTTTCTAAGCATATGCTGTTGATTATGTATAAAAATATAAAACTTTACGTGGAGTATCTGGAGAAGGTGAGAATTAACAGGAAGTGCAAGGTTTGTAAGGAATTTGGCTTAAGAGGAGAGATACATGTTGTAAGCAAAAGCATCAGGCAAAGACATGCTACTAGTAAGCCCTAACTGGATAAAATGTGGGGTCAAATTTTATTATTTTTTTAATTAATATTATCACAAAAAGCAGGAGCATGATGATAATAATTGGTGATAACATTAACCTATGGGGCATATGTCACACAGGATCTTAAATACAGAATAACTGAGAGTGAAATTAAAGGAATTAAACTGGCATAAGATACAAGTACCGACAACTGGTGGTTCAGGAGAAAGGGCAGAATTTGGACGTGATGGACACTGTGATCTCCCAATATGATGTTGTTGTGAATACTAGGTTTTGTCAGAGACATATTTCCAGTAAACACACAGAAGAATTTGCACAGTGGTGAGAAGTCTTTACAAAGCGTCCTTGGGAACGTTGTGAATTTAGAGTTGAACAGGAACAGAGAAGCGCATGTAGGATGACTGTGGGGAATGGAAACTCATCTGTGGCGGGACTACCAGGATTTGTCTTGTCTAGTCTAGCAATATAAAACTGCAAAAGCGTCCACCTCAGGCACTGAACTTTTCTTCTTTTCTTGTGCTAAATGTCAAGAACAATTTAGAGTTCAATATTTTAGTGTCATAGGCTGGGAGACTGAACATAACTTATATCTAAAAAGAAAACACCATTTTCTCAAACATTATTTCCTTTAATTTCTGAGAAAATTATCTGGAATGTTAAGGCCACCCAGATACTGAAAATGTAGCTGCCAACAAAAGGGGTGGGAAAAGAAATAGTAGCTTATTATTCTGCTTGACTTTACCAGCAGTTCTGTAGGCAACACTCAGAAATGACAAACCCTAACCCTTTACATGTACTGTAGGATTATGTGCATCTCTATGCTAGATTATGGAAATTAAGAGAAAAAAAAGGTCACCACTTCAAGGTGATCTCTCAAGAAAATCATGAAATCTGATAGCTAACAACGTGGCTGTATAAATAGGTATAGAAAAATGTGCATTTACAGGTCCCCTTAGTCACCTTTAGGTCAACCTAAATAACGCTAGACCCAGACAATCAGTGACAGAAAAACAAAACCAAACCCAGTATCAGCTACTGTTACAACATATAAAGAGCCCTGTGCTGCCACTATTGATGCATGCTCCTACATTAAACATGTCCTCTCTTAAATAACATTCCTTTTTGAAAAAACAAAGCAAACAAAAAGTGTACTGTTTGGCAAAGCACCGAGGAGGTGGTAGGGTAGGTTTGTAGTGCAAAAACATCACCTAAACATTCAAAGCATTTGGGAACTTACTGTACTAAATTTCTGACACTGGTGTTTATGCCCAGAGGGGTATATGTTGCTAAGTGCAAAGAATTTCCATCAATCTAGCAAGATGTGTACTCTAAAACTGTACTGAACAAGCTTTCAAATAGTCAGCTCTGCAGTGGGTAGAAATTTCTTATTATTTCACAGAAGGAATAAAATACTTTCAAAAATTCATGGAACGTGTTTTGTTTGTTCTCATATTTAGTCAGTTCTGAAATACATTTAACTTAAATGAGGTCTGAATTACCAATACGAAGGGAAAAGTATGCAGTGAAAATGTTGTAAGTCTTACTTACCTTTTTATAAGTTTTCTCTTCATTTGGCTTTCCAGCATTAACATCTCCATTTTCAGTAACGGATGACATCTAACAAAAGAAGCTTAGGTTATAAACAAAGTAGTTGCTTGAGAAAAGTAAGTGTTCAGAAAACATATTACAATGTTATCAATTTTTTGCCAAATTCAAACTTTTTAGAGGACAGCAAGTCACCAAGATCAGCGATGTTTCATGACCATTTTCTTCCACTGAAGTTATCTTAAGCTTTCCTCTTTTTTTGGTCACTTGCTTAAAAGGATGCCCAGAGGGGCAAAAGGTAAATATTTAGTTTAGTATTTAGTTTAAAATCACCTCTTTCCTTCTTTACAGGGGCAGTTCAAAATGCACTGTATGACCAATTCTCCTACTGCGTCCAAAATCCACTCTTCATTTGAATTACTGAACTCATTGCTAATTCACTCATTATATGTTTTAGAATTACTACATTATATGTTTTTCTCCTTGAATAAGCAATATGCTTTTAAGCATACAAACATACCATCTATATTCCTCACCCCATTCGTTCCTGACAAATTCTTGTTCTACTACCTTTATGCCCATCTCTGAAACAGCTCAGCTGTTAAGTCCAGGGGTCCCAGATGGGGGATACCATCAGTAGCAACAAAAAATCCCAGCTGCGTGCAGGCCACAAACACATTCAGAAGGAGCCACAGCTACCAGCTTCATCATCTCTTTACCAACAAGGTAGCAAATTCCACTACTGTGACAGCAATGTAGTCTTCTGGATTATTAAAGAAATATTAACTAACAAAGGACCAGCAGTAACATTAAAAGTTACAGGTCATACTATCATTTTTCACCACCTTTTCTCTATGGTTACTTCATCAACTTCCACACATTAAGAGTAGCAGATGTAGTTTAAGTCACTTTTTATTAGTTTCTAAATTATTTGACCTATAAAGTGTATAAGGAAGGGCAGTATCTATTTATTAGATGCTGTATAGTAGCAAACAAAAACAGGAGCTCATAGGCACACTACAATACAAAAGGATAAGGTTTGGTAAACTAACTAGATACAACATTTACTGGAACTCAGTGAAATTTTATTTTCTGTGTTCTTTTTCACTTTTAAGTCATGCCAGCAATGCAAGCCTCTTCCAAAGCAAACATGCATTTTCCTTTTGCTTCACACAGTTTGGTCACTTTACAGTTTCAACAAAATCACACTCATGCAGTCTTTGTACCCTGGTTTGACCCCAGTGCAGTACTCCATCCCATCCACATCATGCTCAGAATAAAGGTGAGGAATCACAAGGGTCACTCCCTCTCCCTTTATGGCCAGGGCACTGATGGGCTCTAACAGCCCTAAGCAGCCTCACCTGGTGCTTCCGCCCACACCCATGGCCCAGGAGCCTATTTAAGCTCAGTACGGGGCTGTTGTGTGGGTTGGTAATGTTGCAGGGTGCTACTCTCCAACTCTACCTGCCCTCTACCTGCTGAGGAAGACTCCTCTACCCAATTATTCTGCTTTTGATCCTGAATCCAGCTCCTGCTGCTGAATACAGTCTGGGACTTCCCTGGGGTATGCCCCACAGCATCCGGGTGACGTATTTGCCATTGGTGGTGGTGGGAGCTTGATATTGGATTTGTGCATATTTTCCCATTATTATAATACACAATTCTTGTAGTTAGATTAAAGCTGTTTTTAACCTTTCCAACCCATAAGTCTCTTTCCCCTCCATTTTGGGAAGGGAGGGAGTTAACAAAGAGCATCTGTCATTTGTTTAACAGCCAGCCCAGCTTTAAACTGTGACACTTTGAAATTCTGATTTTCCAAGACAGTGTTTCTGCACATACTTCCTCAAAAATCAAATATGTAAGAGGCAAATTATCCTCTCTCCTGAACCACTGTGCAAGCACCTTACCTGTCTATGGTGCAAAACAAGTACTCAAAAGGATTCTTTTGGGAAGGATTTTCCAGACTCACTAGGACAGCACTGCCCCAGGCATATGTCCAGCATAGGACTCTGATTCTACACAACTCTCTATTTCTTTTTCCCCACACCAGTATGCAGGTCTGCAGAAGACACTGCAGTGAAATCTTCCTCCTAATCAGACTGCATGAGATGATCTTGAAAGGTACAATGACAGGCAAAACTATGAGGGTTGTGACCCAGATACTCACTGGCAAGTCTCAGAGATCCAAGGCCTTTGACCTCATTTGACATACTGTGTCTCCTCAAAGCAGCAAGGAGGTAGCTGACATTGCATCTTACCATGGCTCTAAGGCAACACTATAGCAAGAATAAACCACTAAGAGATCACCTGGCTGCCAAAGTGAATAAAACAAAAAGCTACAAGGATGTGATTTAAAACCATTCTAGATTTTGCCAAGGCTTTCACAATGGAAGTATACGTACTCTTATGAACAACAGGACAAGTCATCTGGAGCTCAGAACGAAGATCAAGCCATTCATTGGTGATGTTTATGTTTTTCAGAACCTATTAAAAGAAAATTCTGTTATCACTATGCCATCACAAATTTCTATCTGGCAGAACAGCTTTAGATTTCCTTTTTCTACTACTGTTCAGCCCAACCAAGAATCCAGCTATGAGTGATGCTGTTCAGGAATCATCTGAAATAATTTGGTTACTAATCCATCATTTAATGTACTTGGAAACTAGCAGTATTACACAGGATAAAATTAGCGCAGCCTAATTTCCCTTTGCCCTAGATACTTCACACCTGTGGCACCAGCAACCCTACTATAAAACAGTTATATAGAGTAGTAGACATACATGTTCTGGAGTGTTGTGTCATTACATCCTCTCTTCCGTGAAGACTTCAAAAAATAAATACTAACCCTTATAATCTCCACTCACTGGGACAGCTCATATTTTAATTCCACCAAAGCCAAAAAGATAAGCAATAGGAGTTACAGTTTGGACACTGCATACTGAATAGTCATAGATAACAAATAAACTGATTTTGTAAGTTTTCCATAATGGCAGTTACTATCAGCATAATTTCTGCAAGTGGTCTTGTTGAAGTCAGCTATGTCATAGTTAAAATGCTTTGACTAAATATATAAGAAAATATTACATAATCAGTTACTATCTGGTATCTGTTTGGAATCAGCTCTGCCTCCCATCTTCCACAGCTGTTTTAAGCTAGATCAGTAAAGCTATTCTTCAATTTAATTTCTCAGCCATATCAGAAGAAAACAAATCTCATTTGTCTTCTAATCAGTACAAATAGCACCTTGCACATAACTAAAGGCCTCAACTCACTGAAGTTAGTTTTCCAGTAATCCAAGAAGTATACAAAACACCACTAAGAAACCTTTTCATAAAATGCTTCAAAACAGTATTTTCTTCCCCTTCAGAGAAGCGGACTATTAACTGCATTCGAGGAAAAAAAAAAAAGGGACAACAAATAGAAATATAGAGATCTGAGAACAAAACAATGGTTCCTTAGAAAAAACTCTTCTCACATCATGTACTAGTATTCCCCTACTGCAGCTCGCTGCATTCTTCATTGTAGCCTTCATGCAATTCACGTATCTTAATCAATAATTCCTTCACTTGGATGCATATTAGCATCATCCTACACATCAAACTCCTACTTGAAGTCAACAACTCCATTCTGATAGCTTACCTATATTCACACATTTGATATTAATTAATACTGATCCATGCCTGTAACTCTATGAGCACACAAATACAGACATCAAGAATGTCTGTTAAAGCAACTTTTGTAGGAAAAGAAATTCATCGCTAGTAGGAGGAATACTGTTTATTAAACTGATCCCCGGGTGAAACCATCAAAAACTCTTAAATTGTTCTCCATACACCCCCAAGGACTATTGATACAATAAGATGTTCTACTAGTCCCAAAACTTCCTAAAATATGAATATGTATACTTAGCAAAAGCCAAACATACATGCAACACCAGAACTCTCTTTCAGTAAGATGTTAGCTGAAGAAAACACTCATGCTGGACCCGGAAAAGAATCCTGTTTGTTCCCAGCAAAGTCAGACAGATTATTCAAGAACACTTCATTCATGTGAAAATACACCATGAAGAAGGTAAATTTTTCCTATCTATGCCAGTTTCATTCACAGAGGCATCTAAAATGGAATTATTTCAGTTCCTAATCTTTTGAGAAACAGAGCACACAGCTCTAGCTTAACTGGGGTTGTGTTAAACATCTTTCAAGACCTTTGCTGTGACAACCATCTCCTATTCCACGCTAATATTTTTTTGCAAAGCAAGTAGTACTTTGCGTGTTTCCTCCCTGGTCTGCAGCTACTGAAGTGGTACGTGGTGCCTTCTCACTTTATATGGTGCATAGCAAGAGCTACTGCCTCAGTTCTGCTGAGGTTTAACAGGGCGAAGTCAGGTCACAACTTAGGAGTCTTGGACTCACTTCCAGGATAAGCTACAACTATTTCTTTAGTTATTACAATAGCAGGAAACTACCATAACTAAAGCACTGGACCTCTGCATGTATCTGACAAAGGGCAGGATCACCATAAAGTGTAAGACTTGGGGTGGGGACAGAGGAGGGAAACAGTCTTAAAAACACCCTAGCTATTCAGTTAAAGACTGGGCAATAAAGACCTCCTGTTTAGCTTCTTTGATGCACATATCCTACTTGATGACAAAAGAGAGAAAAGTTTAAGTCCAGTAGAAATTTAAAGAATATTTTTCCTAAATTCTTGAAGAGTCAGCAGTTTGAAGGTCATGAGTCTTACTCCAGCAAAAACTAGTGTAACATGTTCAGTTCCTAAGACACAAGTCTACAGCCTTCAATTCCAACTTTCTGCTCAGAATGTCTCCTGGTCCTAAATGCAGACTTAAAAGAATCACACCTACTCAATACATGCTTCAACATTTAAATGAAAAATTTGTGTTTTACAGTTTAGTTTCTCACACTGGAATTGTTGAATCGTACACTTCTGAAATAACATAAACTGCAATTTCTGTGATTCTGGTGAAAAAGTGCCATATGCATTTTTCTTTAAAGCCACAGGGGCACCTTTTTAATGTCTCCGCCCAGCCAGAGGTCACCTGCATCAGCACCGCCCTGCCCAACACAAAGCCGGAGCTTTGAGAACTGAGAGGACAGACAGCACACACAGCTTCTCTTTTTTGTTCTTGGATTTTTAATTGCATTTTCCTGATACAGCAGAAATTCACCTCTTACTGACAGCATAAGGCATTCATTTTGCCAGATGATAAGTAACTATCTGCTCTTAAACAACCGTAATTGCTTAGGCCCAGCTCACAGGAACAGGTACTGGTACTAACACCTCAATGGCCTTTCCCCTCAATTTCAACCGAATGTTAGAATTCCCACCAACTTCACTGAAAGCCAACATCCATGGCAAACATTGTTGTTAAGTTTGTACAGGCCTCATGCATGAATTGATCTTTTCATTACCAAGAAAACAACACTTGTTTGAAGAACGCATTTCTTAGCATCTTTAGATCATCTTCTTAAATTAATAATTTCTTATAAGAACTGATAAAACATACTATTTAGGAATCACATTCCAAATACAAGCCATGTAGCTTCTCAGTGTGACTGCCACCTTGTCTGTGCTGATAGTTAAAATTTACTTTTTTTTTCTGTAGCTTTTGTGAGAGACATCTCCTCAGGTGTACTGCTGGCAGGCTTATAGAGTGGCTAACACATCCAGAAAGAGGAACATCATTAGAAAGAATAAGTATTCCTATATTTTCACCTGGCATAATCAGTAATTTTAAATATGAAGAGTAAAAACCAAACAAAAAGCAAAACAAAATGACACTTACAAATTTCCAGTGGGCACAGAGAAAACATTAGAAGTTAAAGAAAACAAGAAGCAATCATGCCTGTTTAAGATCAATAATATACAAATAAAATACACTGGTGTACATTTATCATTGAGTCTGAAATACACAACTGGATTTTCAAGATTGTTTTTTACGGTAAGCGAATGCAGTGCGATGGAATACACAATTTTGCATTTAATCCAGAAATTTGATCCTCAACCTTCCATGCATTTGAGATAACCTATTTATTACAGATAGCCACTTTCCAACCTATAAACAGTTCTCTTCCTCCAGGAAGACACAAACCCCCGAGAACATGGCAGCTGACTCCTCAGAAAAGCACACAGAATCTCATATTAAATTCATACCATTGGGATTCATACCATCGGGAGAGTAGCTCCAAGATCAAAAGGCACTAATAATGCCAACTCCCCTCCTTCCTTGGGATGATCAAGACTGGAGCTCACACCCTCTTAGGCAGTGAACAAAATTCTCTCACAGATGATGCATTTATAAAGTCTTCCTCCCATCTGGATTCTCTGCCATCTAATACAATATATACATCAGCAATGTTTTTTCCCAATTAGGTATCTCATCTTGTCTATTTTTCCATGAAACTTGCTGTTAGTCTGGACCACTGCCAAATTTAGTTGCCAAATTTAGGTCAGTCAAAACTGACAATAGATTTCCCCGTCTCTCTCCAGCAGAATTTGAACAGTAGCATTATTTATAAGATTATTTGCAAAGAAAGGGGCTTGGGACGCACCAAACATCCTCTGACACATATACAAATTGCATATATACACCTTGTTTCCATAGGAAATCAAGTTAAAAATATCAGCACACTTCTGTGTGTCTCTGGAAACAGGAACCGAAGAAGGGACTTCAGCGGTTTTTCACGTTGCGCTATTTTCAGAATGCTCAGGAGGCAGCTGAATTGTTAGCATCAGGTGAAAAGTGTGACCTAAATTGTTAGAACTCTTACATTTATTAAATTTTAGCTTCTTTACAGAGCTTTAAAACAATCACAGAATCACAGAATGCTGACTGTATTTTTCATTATTTAATTGCCTTCTTTCTGAAGTGACCAAACAATGCAGAGCGGTGTTTAAGAACCTGCAAGCATTGCGAGGCAGTGTGCCAATAAGGGGATGTAAACAACTGAAAGGAAGCATAATTTGGTGTAGTGCACAGAGTAAGAAAAGAGGCAATACATGAAACATCCTACAGCTTTCTCAACAGTCATCACAAGTTAACCCCCTCTCCAAAAACCTTTCATCTTTTAATGTCAGTGAGCATTTTTTGTACATGAATCTGGATAGTTACATAGCCCACAAGTAAAACTGAGGTAATGTATGCGGCCACTCAGTTATAAGAAAATAAATTTACAGTTCAGCTATTTATTTTTCTTTTTTTCTCCTCCTCTCTCTTTTCTTGCCTTTTTTTTTCTTTTTTTTCGATAATATCCCAGACACTAATATGTGGAATGGATTCACTTCTTGACAGCAGAAGTCATGTAGATTAAGATCAAACATAAGACCAAACATACTTCTATGTCCCCAGACCTGAAACATCCAAGGAGTAAAAGCTGGTATATCCTGAGAATGAAGTCAATGGTTACCCTATTTAACCTCTGCTATCAACTACTGTGACTTCCGCTCAACCCAGGATGGGATGGAAGTGGGATGGGATGGAACTCTTGAGTAAAATGGTAACAATACAACCCAAGTACAATGCTAAGATTCTGATACTGTTTGATTTCTATAGTGACTCTATTTCCAGGAATATGGTACAATATTTGACTTTTTTTTAAAAAAGTGGTAATGCCAACTCTTAGGCTGAATTTGAAAAGTAATTTACCAGTGTTGTTCATATTATAAATTATATATGTTTATATTGTAATGCTTTGATTTACCACAAGAAGTGTGAGATGATCTATCCTCCTCCTTTAGCTTTCAGAAAGGGAAAACAAAAAGGTAAAACTGCAGCAAATATCAATTCCATCAGAGCTTACAAACACTCAGAATACAGTTTGATAACCTGGGAAATCTGACAACTTAGAGAGTCATGCCCTACTCCATTTAAGGTGGTACTCTAGTGCATTAACCTGTTCTCTGAGGTGAAACAGACTACTCAACAACTGTAATATCCAGAGTCACAAAAACAGCCACAACAGTAGCACAAGCTGTAGCTACACGTTTTATTTTCTGTAACAAATCACATTCTTTATCCTGAAAATAACCTGCTGTGAATTTTCAGACTGAAACCTGTTTACAACAATGGAAATAAAATTGCAAATTTATTAAAGGAATCAAAGTTTCAAAGTCCTTGGAAACATAGCATGCTGTGTTCCTCCAACAAAACACATCCCTTTCCATTTGTAACTCCTGTATTTTTTAAATTCTGCATCTCACAGATAACTTGAAAGCCCTCTAGGAAGAGGTGGGGGTTTTTTTTAACCCTCCATGAATATCCAAATTCAGAGCTTCACCCGTGACAGTCTTAAATCTACCTTACTCCTTTACTGCCTATTAGCCTATTTAACCTCTACTCTCAACTGCTGCATCTTCTGCTCTTCCCAGAAGCACTGAAGGATCTCTTACGTCTTTCCAAACACCAACTGTAAAAGCAGAGCAAACTTTCTACTGTATAGTAGATGATGTTCATGTGTTAAGAACTACGGGACTTCTCCAAATCAGTGATCCCAGACCAGCAATCAGAAAGAACAAACATTTGATTCCTAACCAAACTGACGTCATATTGCGTATTTTGCAGAAACTGTTAACAGGCTCTCCTTTACAAAGTGAAATGGCCTCATTAATGTCTCATTATTTTCTAACAGACTGAAAGCATATGAATTAGAAAGGCGCATTTGTACATAGCCAAAGAAGACTTCCCAATTCCTACTTATGTTTTCATAATTGAGATTTCATGTGCCAACAACAGGAGCTTTTAGAAGACTAGCAGTCTTATAAAGTCAACTGGAGTTACAAATTAATAAAAATTGTCAAGATGGGGTTTTCTTTGAAACAAGTGAAAGAAGGAAACATCTGCACACTATACACAACTGCATGCAATAGAAGAAAATAGAAGTTACGGTAGTACCACAGTGAAGGGCACAGGCAGAAGATATTGCAGAGTCCAGAATCAGAGCTCTGCTCCATTAGTTTAGCAACTTTGATATGGCAATGGTCCTAATGTTACATACCAGACATTGCACTTAGAGATAACACCACCGCATAATGCATGCTGTTCAACAAAATACTGCAGCATGCTGGGACTAATGGTTGACTAAGAAAGCAAAAAGCACAATCGGGAAAATTCCACATTTGCCTTCGACAGTACATACAAAATTGAATGACAGGGATCACAGAACACGGTGGTCATGAAAGTGAGGCAAGCTGCATTGCTCACATAATCTGTAGGTAATGAAGTCTGAGGGGAATGAAGTCTCATACAAGGGGAAAAGGAGGCCAGTGGAAGTGTCACTTATTCTCTAAAGGCATGACACAAACAGAGGTACAAACAATCCCACCTTGCTGGGTGGGGAATAAAGACAAAAGAGGAATTTGGTCAAACCAACAACTTTAGTGATCTGAAACCCCAGAAAGAATCATACAAAAAAATGGGAAGTGGGTCAAACTGGTAAGTATAAAAAGCACAGAGTGAACACTCAAGATCAAAAGCAAAAAAGCACAGAACAAACTACTACAATGAGAAATGTGTATGAAAGAAGAACTTCACAACACTTGTAATGCTCTGAGACCTTTATCTTTTCTCTGCTCATCCACCTTTTTCCACCTCAGCAAAAGGTCAGCCATATATTTTTCTTCAGCAACTCAAAATTGCTATGCAAACATGACTTTGCAACAGAGGCACATAATGAAGAAAGATAATAGAAACTATTTGCTCAGGAGAACATTCCAAAAAAGATGCTGAGGTGACAACACACAAAAGCTGTGCTTAAAATAATTCACATGCACTGAAACAGATGGCGTAATTTGTTCATCAGTTCTCCACAGGCAACTTGTAAGTGAAACACCCCTGGGAATTATTCAGCCCATTAGCATATTGGCATGTAATCAATCACAACAGTTTGCAGAAGGATATGCTGTGGAAACACTTAGCTCAGTGCTGGAGTGCGTTGTCATGATCTTCAAGTTCTCTATGCTTTCTTACCCTGGGTCCTGCAAGTGTAACTTTTCTACATCCAGCCTTTGCTAAAGTTATGCTTTTCAACAGCCAGGTTATCTAAGAAATTCAAACCTTTAAAATCCCTTTTTTGTCTCCATTTGAGTGCCCTTTTATACAGCTGCAAAAAGGTAGCTGTAGAGTAGAACAGGCTACCTTGGTGGATGCGATAGGCAATATTGGAGGTTTTTTGACAGATTAGACAATTGTTTTAGATGTAGTTAGTACTGTTTTGAAGGAAGGGAAAGGTCTGGATACCCTGTCGTGACTCGTCCTGGTTTCCATAGTATCACCATGTACCACTCATGCTGTATATCTGCAACAATTTCAGTTGATCCAAACTGGTGCTGCTATGGTCCTGTCTTCCAAGCACGGGTTTGCTAGAATCCTTATTATGACACCAGTGCTCCTCAGGCCACAGGAAAACTCACCTAGACAAACCAACAAAAAAGTAACCTACCAAAAAATAATACTTATAATGGAAGTCCTTACAACAGCAAGCACAGCTTTTACATGGACTCCCCTGGGATCAAGAAGAAACTTGGAAGGTGATGGGGAAGGTGATGCAACATGTCAGACCTTTGGTCCATGCTGAATGAGAGACTGATTGTCTCAGTTGTTTCAATCACTCACATACTTTCGCATAACCTCAGAGTTGCAAATCCACTTGTGACAAAGCCAGGAAGCAAGACTGAGACAGATGGAAAGAAGCATTAGCAGCAGCGCCCAATGGGCTGGGCAACAGCACCAGAACTAAGCTCAAAATTAGCTTGGGGGAAAGATCTACAGTAACACACCGCTAAGGTTAGGTACCCAAATGTCTATTTAAACAGCAACTTGTTTTTCAGGCATTTAGCTTGTATGAAAATTGAAGTCACTCAAGAACGGACATGAGGAAGAACTTCTTTACTCTGAGAGTGACAGAGCCCTGGCACAGGCTGCCCAGAGAGGCTGTGGAGTCTCCTTCTCTGGAGATATTCAAAATCCACCTGGACACGTTCCTGTGCACCCTGCTCTGGGGGCACCTGCTTTAGCAGGGGGGTTGGACTGGGTGATCTCCAGAGGGCCCTTCCAACCCCTACCATTCTGTGATTCTGTGATATAGAAGACCAATGTAAGCACCAAATTTGAAAGTTATGTCTAAATTCAGATGAGAGACACTTACTTACACAAATTACTGTACTGAATAATAAAATCTCTTATGACTAATAAGAAAACCCCCACTATTTTCCTTCAGTAAAGTTAAAACTGCAATTAGTATTTTTCCCTTGCCAACTTAATTTTAGTTAGAAATTAACAGAAAGCTCACTTTATTCTTGAAAATTGTTTTAAAAAAACCTCTTGTACCATTTCAGCGCAGAACAACTCCTACATCACCAAAATTCTTTTCATTAAATTAAGAGCTCCCAGTTTCCTATCTAACAGAAGTTCCTCAGAGACCTTTCCCAAACCACTTGCAAAGCTACGGAAAGGGAGACTATTATCTCATTTTATGAAATGCCCTATAAAGCACAAAAGCTGGAGTCGTTTTAGAAAGCTTAAATATGCTTTCTAATGTGCTTCTTTTTAAACTACAGAGAAAGCTTCGAGGGACAAAAAAAAAAATAGTTTCAGAAGCTGCATCAGACAAGAGAAGTTTAAAAAACCAAGAGTGATACAATAAAATCAAATTCTGAAACCAATTAAGGAAAGAACTGCTCAGCATGTAAGGAAATAGCTGCCATTTGTCATAGCTCCTGTCTAGTTGTCATCAGACTAAGACAGCAATTTTACAGCCACTAGAGTAGAACTGCACCACTAAGTACACCAAAAGAACTGCTAGTATTTTTAAAAAGGTATGCCATTCTCTGATCATGTGGCTGCTTAACTGTAAAGTTTACTACTGCCCTTAAAAGGAACCATATAGTTTTGTTCTCCAAGTCAGTCTTCCATGAGACACCAGAATGAGCAATTGACTACTCTTCTGTCTGACAGCAGCCTGACAATATGCTGCATTTGGCACTCATCTGAAATTATGAGTATACTTGTAGTGTACTGTAAGAAACCAAACCACATCAGCATCTACACATATCATATTGACATTGAAAAACCATGAGGTATACCTCAGGATTAAATATGTACAGCTGTTTTAAGGTGTGGAAACCTAGCCACAGAATTTTTAAATGGCGATACAAACATTTTCAAATAAACTTTTTTAAGTAGTTGTTTACAGCCAAATGATATAAGTGAATTGTTTTCCAAAAGTCTTTCACTTGCCAAACCAAACTGAAAAACCTGTCCCTGAACATTTTTGGCAGCAAGTCAGTAAAATGAAGTCATTACTAAACATTTTTGCCAGTTCCAAAATACTCCATTATTTTTTAGATGTGGTTTATACTCCACATTAATTGCACCAATATGAACATTTTTGTAGCAAAAAATGCAAGTTCATAAACAATACACAAGCACAGCCAGAGTCTTCCTCCCTAGAATTTCTCTGCAAATGGCTAGCTGTTGTTTTTTTTTAGATTATCTAGCTGAAATTATTATGGGAAAATTCAAAATCTCAAGCTATCACTATAAGCAAAGGATCCATCTGCATATAAAGTAGCTTTTCTATATATAAAAAAAAAAGATAGTGAACACAATGAGAATGGGACTTAAAACAAAAAGGAGACAGTTCTCCACAAGTAAAAAGAGCAAGCAGTGGGTGAGCACTTTGTAGCAGAACCATACACAGCCTGACACCACTGAATTTTGAACAGAACAGACCAGAACCTGTCAGCTCTTCCAAGGAAAATGAGTCCGAGTTTTCTCACAAATGAAAGAGGTCTCTGACTTGTTGAGAGGCCTGAATAAGAATCTCCTTCCTTCACACAGAAGCCCTCTGAAACACTATCTACCCCTCTCAATGCATCATTATAATTGGGTTAGAAGCATCATTAAGACTAGGCTAGAAAAGGCATACAGTATTATCTGTAACTCAGTTAATGGCCCACACATTGGTTATCAAAAGGTAAAAATACAGCTTTCAGCATTTACAAAGCAAAAAAACCCCATTAATCACACTTTTTGCCTAATATATACTGTTTTATGAATCATTAACTAGAAAGAGAACAAAATTCTAACCAGATAAAATATAGTCACTGGCTAGGAACATTATATAGCTTCCATAAACTAAAGTGAAAAAAAAAATCAATTAAAGCAATAGGTTCTTACAGGAGCAGTGTTCTTATGATTTAAAGTATACAATGTGATACTCCACTTTCTGAAATGCCTTACCTGGCATTAATCCGCTGGAACGTCTGAATAAATAAATGAAATATCTTTTTCAGCCTACGATTTTACCAGTTACCGGGCTGTTATTTTTTTAGTCCAAGGTAACATAAATCAGTATGCTGAATGGCACATACATTTGAATGTTTTTATAGAAAATTGCCTTTAAATAGTTGCTTCTAGCAGTGTGCACACACTACCTCCAGAACTTCTCGGTTTTGTATGTCATTCCCAGGAATAAGCAGCCTGGCAATTACCTAGGTAAGAGAAAAGGAATACTCACTAATATTTTGGACTAGCTATCTAAGCTTTTACTTTATAGCACGTAAAGAGACGGTCTTCAGTTTTGCTTGCAATATGTACCATTATAAAAGCACTGAACTGCAGCCCTGCACTAGTTACTAAGGTCCACCAAATAAAGGGCAAGAAAATAACTGAGACAAACAAGAGCCAGCCAGACTGCCCTGCCTGCTTACCCCTCCTCACCATTCTAGCAGCACAGATGGCCACAGAACAGAGATCGCCCCTTCATTGCAGGAGCCGGTGCAGCAGAAGGTCAGAAAAACAGTGATGGTGGTGTGAACAGTTTTCTTGCAGAGCACTGTCTTCTCCACATGCTTGTATGACACGGGCATTAGTTTAAGAAGCTGATTAGGAGATCAGCAAAAAGTCTTTACTGAGGTGCTCTGGCTGGTGACTTTGTGTGTGTGTGTGTGTGCGCGCGCGCAAGCTGGTGCACGCACACATGAGACTGACAGCAATGGCAGACACTGTAAGATGCCTCACAAGGCCAGACTGAAGGTGCTGTACTACACCAAAAACCAGCTGCTGTTAACTAGCAATGACTAGCAGTGGTCTGGCATAAAAGACAGAAAAACCGGACACTATACATATTTCCCTTCAAAGCAAATGGCTTTCAGCAGAAAGCACTGGTTTGGAGATACAGGTCCAAGATTGCGTTTTCGCTAAAGAGGATGAAGGAGTTGCTAGGGTGATGATAAGGCAGGCTATGACGGGCAAAGATGCAGTCTTAACCCAGCAGCTGATGGCAAACCAGTGTCCCCTAGCAGCGGTAAAGCAGGTGTCTTGCAATGCTTTTTGGTGGATGCTTCACTTGGGAGTTTCTCCAAATCATGGAAGTAATAATTGGGTTTTCTACTTAAATAATCCTTGATTACTTGCTCTACCAAACAATTTGCCTGTGTTGACACATCTCCCTCTGAATATTCTCTTACATCAATGGGCCTGGTAGGACTCTGGACAGGTTCAGAAGAATCTCCCTTCCATACCACCAAATTTAAGACAGCATGGATCTGCATAACAAAAACAGCTTCAAAGAGCTGACACATACCAGGGTGGGCAGATGGAAGCGGAACCTATTGGGCTATTTCATATCTGCATGACATGTATCTCTGCAAGGGTGTACAACCTTCTTTGCTCAGAGAGCAGCCAAGGCTATTCGAACTCTGTCTCTCTGGGCTAGCCTTCACAACGCTCACTTCCTTTGTTGTGTTTATGTCCTCACAGCAGGAAGAAAACTAAAACTAGCTGAAAAGTATACTTTCTTTCTTTGTGTACTTTGAAGACTTTCACACATAGAATAGACAGGAAGGGTGCAAGTGAACACAGTGAGAAATCTGGGATGGGGAACAAACAAAAAGAGAAAAACAGTCAAGAAGGGGAAGGAGAGACTCTGCAAGAGATTGTGCACAGTTGAACTGGGAAGAAAGGAGGAATGGGAAGCAAAGTGGACGAGAAACAAGGGAACTAAAGGAGATGGGAAATACATGGAAAGGAAAGGCTTTCTGCTTTGGTCTATTAAAAACAGGCATTCAACACCATTAACTTTGAATAGGCAAAAGGATACTCAGGGGAGGGGGGAAAATAAATAAATAGAGTCAATAAACAGCTGATAGTATAAAGTTACCTTGTCGGGAAGACAGCAAAAAAGCAAACTTGACTTTTATCGCCAGGACAATATACGTATTTTTGTCCCAACATAACAGAAACATCAGCTCACTGTGAAGCACAGATAAATACATCTATCTCACAGAAAGGGCTTGAGATACTCAGTACTGCCCCGTTTGCCTGTTGTCAGGCAACTACTATCTATACATCAATCCATGGTCAAGATCAAGGAGACAGATCAAAACAAACCTACAAGCCAAACCCAAAGCGCAGTGGAGCTTAGCTGCAGACATAAACATTGTCACTTGCTCCTGCACTGCAGGAAAGCCTCAAGAGACTTATCTGCAGAAGACGATTGGAGGGGGCCTGTGCAAACAAACCAGGACTGGCTCGTGCAGAAGCCCATTAAGGGTCAGCAGACCTGAGCAGCTTGCTACAGTAAATCACATTTGCTCGTATCAACCTATTGTGAAAAGAAACAGTTGTCTCATCTTGACTTCATCACTTTTAGATATTTATCACAAACTACTGTTAGGTGGAGCACAAACTACAGACAGAAATTCAGCCTTCACATTCAGTGAAAAATTACATACATGCACACACATATACACACAGGCTTTCTTCATATTTTCCTCTACTACTTGGTACCAACCCGAAGCTGGTGTACCTGTGCGAGGTGTGATTTTTACTATCCCTAACTGTGCAGATCAGTGCATAACATTGTGATTCCAAACTCTTCAACAGGATTTTTAGTTACACCACATGATAGGCATAGTGCTGTTGTGAAAAATAGTTGCAGTTTTAGACAGCCGAACAGAGAAAATCAAGTGTCTTACACACCTTTCTCAAAAAGTTTGGAGTCTTTATTAACTCTTCACACCTCCACTAATTATCAAGCCTCCAAATCTGCTTTCAGTAGGCAGCTGAGTATCACTGCCTTGAAGGCAACCACTTTATATCCTTTTCTGCTGTAATTTCTTTAATTAAGGAAAAGAAAAAAGACAATGAACCACCATATACATGTTATCTATTAGCCACTGCACAGTTTGATGCATCTCTGTGAGGAATACATCAAGTACAGCAATATTCGCAGACGGATCAATCTAAACTATTACTCATACGCTTAATTTTGGCTAAAACAAAAACAATCGTAAAAATACCGATACCGGGAAACCAGAGCAAAAGGAGGTAATGTTTCAGTTCTATAGCCTAATAACCACATAAAACCTTTACAAAGGCAAACAAATATACTGAAGAATTCAGCAAGATATTAAGCAGTACTTATATTTTTGCAGTACATGCTGTCAATATTGGGAAACATCCTCCTGCACAGTTATTTCAAATATATTGATGTCTAGCAGGAAATTCTAGTAAAGTATATTTTAAAACCTTGCTAATCAAATAAGGTTGCACTACTGTCCACATTTGCGATCACCCTCCGAATGGTGTTTTACCATGCAAAACGGACAAAATTGGAAGTCTAGGTGCACAATGTTCTGTAGCAGAAAGTAATATTTGCATGCAGAGAAGAGTTTTTGCTTGCATATTCTCCGTGTGGGAAAATTTGATGGTTACAAAAGGAATCTTTGAGCTAAAGGAAGCAGACAAAGGAACGAGATGTAAACATATACTTATTTCGCAAAAGTTCTATGTTACACTGTTCTTGCAAACTGAGCAAAGACATGTGTTTCAGATCCTTTCCCACCTGTTACCACAGACCAAAATCAGCCTCACAGGTATAAGAAACACAATCACAATAAATCAGAAAAGGCTCAAATGAGTGAAGTTGTTTCTGCAACATGTCTTCTGATAACAGAGAGCCTTTACCATGGACATCTAGGCCTTACGCACCCTTTCTCTTCCTCTGTCACTGTACCATGCAAAATAGATCACAGAATAAAGAGAACAGACAACATAAGGGTTGCATACATTGTATTTTTCTTCTTCTAAGTCACATACAAGTTTAACTACAGGCCCTGAGAGGGAAACACAGGGCATCACACTAGTGTGATTTGACTGCTTTTACATCTCAATTAAATTCCAGGATTTCACCTAATTTCAACAAATAGCATTCATGTGTGAATTTTAGTATAGCAGTTTATAACCACAGAAGGAGCCCACTTCTTATATTTTTGCACAGACCTCCTTCACATGCTGTCTGTTGCAAGGCTCAAACATGAAGTACCGCACTCAAGATGCAGTGCTTGAGGCCTCTGCTCCTCATCTCACAGAACAGGAGACACCACACGGAAGCCTGAATTTTTCTCACAGTGCCTCATCCTGGACACGATGACATAATTCTGCAAATAGCTGCAAATATGTCATTCATCAGGTTTGTTCTTCCATGTGTGCACTGAAATTGTTAAAACGTGATTTTTTAGAGTGTTATTTCCTATTCAACATCTGGACCATCTTGTCATTTCAACTGATCCACACTCCTGCAAGATAATTTCTAGCTTAATCTCCAAATTCCACCACTAAAATATACTAATGCTCCTAGGAAAACCTGAAACGCATTTATTTTTCCCATGTTGCAGCTTGTTGTAATGTAATTCTTACCAGGAAAACACGTATTTGATAATAAGGGAAAAATACAGCATGACTTTCTCCCCCACCCCCCACACTCTGTGTCAAATGAAATTTGTTATTATTTTTGAACATGAAGATAGTCCATAAATACATTCCGAGTAGGCTTTTTGCAGAACATGACATTTTATCGCTGTTAAATTTGGGATACGAGTCCAAGAACTACCTTTGCAGCTCATTAAATCAACATAATGTTGACTGTATGCTGCAGTATGTGCAAACCTGCATGAGCAAGCTTCACCACTACATTCTTACACTCTTTGTCACTGTGCACTTTTCCCCATATAGTTTCCTCCTATCACTTGGCTCCATGCATCATTATTTCCATGGGCCTGTAATACATTTGCAAAAGTGCAATGATAATGCCAAGACTGACGAAGTGAATGATGAACAGTCCACATCTACTCCCTTGAGGTGTTTTACTAAATAACATTTATAAAATAATTAGGAACAAGTGTAAGTATCACAAGAGGTGGCTCAAAAATAAGAGAAGCAAAATTCTTTCTGAAAAAATGTGTCTTCCTTACTTCCTGCATCTGTATGGCCTTGCTAAAATTACTCTGACATTTAGGCGCTTGCAGAACCCAGCTCTGTTAAAAAAAAAAAAGTGGAAGTACCTTTGTCACAACTTTAAAAAACCCCTCACCTTTACTGCAATAGCTGCAGAAGTATCCACATAGAATATGAACAGCAAAATTAATCCTAAAGATACAATGAATAGAAAACCACCCCCTCCTGCAATTCCACAGTTCAGAGCCACCTAAAAGGGAAACTACTTGAATACTTTTATTAGTTGTAAGTATAAAGACAGATTTACATGTGAAACTTCCCTTTAATAAGAAATTCTCACATCCTATGCCATCAACAGCTGTATCTTCATATAAGAAACAGGTCCATCTCTTATGGGAAGAGAATCTGTGTTTTAGTTAGACAGCCAAGAACCTGGAACCCACAGAACGAAAAGACATGTCTAATCATGGAAGTACAGAGTCTCTAACATCCTTATTTCCTTTGCAGAAGCATGTCATAACACTCCTGCCACTTTCCTTATTCTTCACCTCCAAAATATGGAAATTACATACAAGCTACATTATGCAAGGATCAGCTGTATTTTAAAAGTGCCATTATTGTTGAAATCATTGAGATCATGGAGGGCAGCTGATTTAACCACCCTGTTCTGCCCTGGGATTTTAGCGGAATTGTGGTTTCACTCTCATAAACATTTATATAATACTGAATGGCTTCAAAAATCTATCAGAAACCTTTTTTTCCCCCTACTGTATGTGTATTTGTTAACTCTGCTGTTAAGTTTGAGAATAATTGCCTTATCAGTTCTTCCCTCTTATTCTTATTTTTCAGACATCCATTTCTGCCTCATCAATTCTTATAAGTTCATCACTTACATGCTATAGACGGGAATACCAATGAAGAGGGCAGCACCCCACCTTTCAAGTTACACAGTTTGAGGTGAATGCTGCAGAAGAGGTTTTATTTGTTTATTTACATTAAGTACTAGTGGTCCATAAAAGATCTAATGCATTATTTTTTTCTAAGTGGAAAAATGGTGCAGTGTATACAGGGCGCAATTTATTTGATTTCCCATTTCAAGGAATTTTGTAACAGTCATGAACTTAAAATGAATCAAAAAATGAGAAAGGTAGTTGAAGATTGCTTCACTGTTCAACTGATGTCCTTGTTTATGCCCCATCTATTTGATGGGGCATTGGCATCAGTAACTAAAATTTTAGGAGATGCTGCTATGTCCCTGTACTCTCCAGAGAGATCAAGCCACTTGATTATATTCCAGGAGACATTTTGCTAAATATGTATATTCAATCTGACTTTATTTGAACATAGTTATATCAAAGTAACTGCATATCCTGGGGAACAGGTCATCAGTCGCCCTTAAAAGTGTGATTTTAAGGTTCATTTAGATTTAGATTCATTTAATATTTATTCAGACCTTAGAATGAGCTGTAATAAAAATACTTCACCTGAAAATTTTGTTCCAGTCAGGAAGAAGGAATGGTTACAGCAAGTTTATGGCACCAAAAAGATGTTTACATTCACAAAAAGGGGTAAGAGGAGAGGTGCACCAACTGGATTAGAAGTGTCAGACCTAAACATACAAGAAAAGTAGTTTCTCAGTTTCCTTTACAACAAAAAGCACTGCTATGATACCATGTAGTAGCTAATTATAGCAGGCCTAGAAGAACAGTAGAATATTTACATTTCATCAAGATGTCCATTAAAAGAAAGATGTCAAGTTTGAAGCCGTGAACTTCCCACAGGCTGCCGTTATTTTTCTCTCCATCCTGTATCACTTTGCTGGTAAATGCACATCTCAGTTTTATTTCATTAGGTATTAAGAACACAATAAAGTAATATTGATTCAGTGTCTTCTAGTATGACAAAATTCAGGCCTCATTATTCTCTGTAAAAGCTACTTTTATTGTATATTTATACATACATACATAAAACCAGCATTTCATCTGATATATATAGGGCTCTTCTCCCCCAGTTTAGGGCATAAATAATGAAAGTCCAAGATATTTCACATCTAACACAGGAGCCAGGCTATGGAGATCTCTGCAAATATCATCCCAAACAAGTATATTATGCAAATCTCAAGAGACTAAGGAAAACATGAAGAAAAACCCAAGACAGGAGAGGGAAACACTTTCTATCTTAATGCTTTTTTCCCCTAGCATAAGCTCTTCTGGCCGAGCAACTTGAGGCTTAAACATCACTGTTTGCAATCACCTGGGGTACAGCTTTGACCACTTTGCTTGATAGGTAAGAACACCTGAAAAGAGAATGCTTATAGGTTTCATGTCTGCACAGCAAAGCTCTATTAAGCTTCAACAGTGTGACCTGAAAGATTATTTTTCAATTCCAGTGTCTGAGATGCACAAGAAGCACGTAAGAATTCAAACTTGCCGGCTGTTTACAAGAAGCTCTCTTGACTTACAGCTTCAAGGAGGCCCTATGCACCTTATAAAATGTCTAGATTTCCTTCTAGCAGTGGGACAAGTAGCAAGAGACAGTCATCCAAATGGATGACAGTACAGACACCTATAGCCCAAAGCAACCTGGGAAGATTCTACATTCAAAACTATGGAGTCAGGCAAGATGTGTTCAAGTTATTATAGGATCAAAATAAGACTGGGGGAAGAAAAAGCCTTCTTAATCATTCCTACATTTTCAAAGAAAACGTGGCTTGAAATTACCTCCTTTAGCAGTCCTGTTCCCCCTCCATAATATAATTCAAGACAGAAAAAACTATAGTGTAAGTACTCACAAGCTTACTGTCATCACTTCCATTTTACTAGAAACAAACTTGATTTTAAGAAAATTGCTATTTAGAGTAGTGTCACGGTTTAAAGGTGGGCTGGCTATTAAACGAACGATGGACGCTCTTTGTTAGCTCCTTCCCTCCCCAAAATGGGGTGGGAAAGAGGAAAGGTAAAGAGACTTATGGGTTGGAAAAGTTAAAACAGCTTTAATCTAACTACAATAATAATGTATTATAATAATAGGAAAAAATAATAATGCAATATATACAAATATAAAAATACGTACAAAACCGATATTGAACTCCACCCCCACTGATGGCAAAGTACTGGACTGCACTCAGCAGCAGGCAGGAGCTGGATTCAGGAATGCACGGATTGGGATCGAAGGCAGAAGAATTGGACAGAGTACTCCTCGGACACCGGCCATAGAAGAAGAGAGCGAGACCCTCGTGATCCCTCAGCTTTATACCCAGTATGACGCGTATGGGATGGAATACTCCCTTTGGTCAGGTTTGGGTCACCTGTCCGACCCGCTCCTCCCCACCGCAGGGTCGCAGGTGGGACCACTTCTCTGCTCTTTCAGTTCCACTGCACAAGAAAGTTAGCAGAACCAAGCATCAACGTTGGTCTCCATAGGGATAACTATAAGCAAGAGCCTTACTCGATACCATTCCTACTGATGTTCCAGCACTAGCTATAAACATCGAGCCCTATCACTGCTAGAAGCAGCTACTGTCTGGAAAAACATGCAGTTAATTTCAGAGAGTGCAGGTTCTTAGAAGAGACTTCACTAAAAAGCAAAGTTACTAAAAGAAAATCAGTTCTGTCCTGGTCCAAACCAGGACAAGTAGACTTTTGAAAACACAGGAAAAGAGTATATGCTTTTCACCTCTCTAAAAGCACTTATTTAAGCCATAGTTAGGCATATTAAGCTGAAAGGAAATACCCAAAGCGTAAACCCTACCTGAATCCAGAAAGGCCCTTCAGAAGTAAGCTAAAGAACGTTTTTATATATGCATATACAATTTATATACATATATGCATTATATATTACGTATTACTCATATTATGAAGATGTTATACATATGTATACTGTACATATTTATACACACACACAGATAAAGGGTAATAAAATACAAACAATTTGCTGCTCATCTACAGTGACAAATTGCAAAATATCCTTAACAGAACATATCATCAGAAGTACGAAATGGGAAAGTAATTTGTTCCCATACAACTCTTTTATACTAAAAAAGACTGATTTATACTGAAAAGTAGTATCTAAAACATTAGGAAACTAACATTTTTTTACTACACAATGAGGGTACGTTCTTACAATATCTGAAATACAAAGAATATCAAAGCAAATATTTGACTATATTTGTTAAAATCATTGCATAATATGAACTGTGAATCTCTGAGTAAGAGGTTGCCTCTCCAGTACTACAGTTGATGTTGAAAGTCTGTGATATTTCATAAAAAGGAATTGGTTTTAACTTAAGTTTTACACTGGATTCAAAATCATTTACAATTTTATTGTGTGGCACTGCAACACAGTATTAAGAGCATCTGGTGGCTTTCAAATCTCTATCTTTATCATAGCCACTAAACAAATTACTTTGTGTTGCATTTGTTTAAGTCCTTGTTTAGCTGAATTTACTGTTGATTACTGGCATTCTTAGGCCGTATGGCTGCACAAAAAGAAAAAGCTCCTTGTCAATAGGAGGTACGGGGGCTGCAGTGCCAACCACGTTTCACGGACCACATCCAAATCAATCAAATTCTGGCTGAGGATGAATGGGAATTTCTCTTCCCAGTGAAACCCAGACACCTGGGGATACGGTCTGCCTCTGTACACAGATTTTTAAAGCAATCTTATTAATCACATTTGGTGCTAACTCAGCAGAATGCAACATAGTGGAGATAAAATAATCTCACACATATCATACTCAGGCTACCTAGAGTAATATTCCTTGCAAGTCGGCTTTTGCTACTGTTGTCACTCACCTTTGTTACCTGCTATCAGCGCAACAAAGTTAATACTGGAACAAACGGTATTATTTTTCTCCTTCTACATTTAATAGCCACTGCACACATCTGAAATGATAGTTCACTGTCTGAGGGTTTAGAGTTCACTGAAATGTTTGCTTTTGCTACAGAGAGCCCTATTCTCTAGAAGTTAATGTAACTGAACTGAAGGATCAGAAATTACCTTAGAAGTTCCCAACATCACTGCTGGCTTTGCTAATTATTCAGTGAATGCCAGGTCTGATTCTCAGTTACATGCACACAATGCTGTGGGTCAACAGAACATACACAGCAAAGTAGAATATATTCCAATACTCTATAGGCACAAATAAAAAGTCACTTAATAGAATACATGGCATTAAATACATTGTCAAGGTCCATTAAATAACATAAATGCTCCACAGTGTCAAACCCACTCTGCGTGTTGCTGGAGCTTCTTAGAGACCCTACAGCACAAGTAGGTTCACAGCCTGCATTTGCTTACCATGCATACAGACAGGTAACAGGCAGAGCGCATTGCTCCACTGCGATACAGTGACAAACCACAGGAAACACACAATGTGAACAGCGGCCATTATCAGAAGACGTTACCCTTTCCTATCCTCAGTAAACTGTATTTCTTCCTTTTTTTCAATTAGTCCTTAAAGGTACAGCTCTTAACAACTTTTTTTTTTAGCCCTTAAGAGTCTCTCACATAAAGGATGAAACCTTCGCATCCCTCACTTCTGCCAGAAGAAACTGTAGTGTCTCCACAGTTTTCATGGGGTAAGCCCTAATTTTCTCCTCGTATCCTAGGTTTTAAGTGACAGCTTGTTGTGCAGAGTATTGAGTTGAACTTGACAATCTAAGTGCATGTTTTTAATAACAAGTAAAAACTTATTTAGCCTAGGTCTTATATACTGACATTTATGATACATGTTTACCCTCAGTGCCTTATACAACAAATCTACACAACCAGAACTGAGGTTATGAGAAACAGCTGCAGCTCGCTGAACTACTCATTTCCAAATACCAGCTAGCTTTAATTCTTCAATAAAATGCAAAGTTGCATCAGGTGTGCTCTATAAAGTTTGTGTTTGTAACTTTACATTTAATTCTAATGACAAAGACATGGTATCCAGCAAACCTCACAGAAGTTGTAAGGAAACCACTGAAAAGTTTTATTTCTTCCCCTTCCAAGTATGGGTGTGCTCCTGCAAATCCCATCCCACCCTCCAATATATTACTGCCATACTACCATTCTCACTTTGTAGAAACATACTATATAGTATTTCTCAGAGCTTGCAAAGCACCTTCTAAATATCATTTTGAGTTGATATGTGGAAGCAACAAATTCACAAAATCAATGTTTATACTGACTATGTCTGAGGTCCCACAGAAAGACTGTCATCCTTCATCTCCTTGTGTCAACAGCTGCTTCTTGTTTCAATTAGCAGAAGTACTACCAAAACACCAAAGCGAAAAAATTGTTTTCTCCCAACCTTTTCAGCCTCAGCTTTGGTGCCTCTGAAGGTAATAGTCCCCAATGTTTCAAATGTATTCTGCATAAAAACGTAAGATAACCAATAATAAATAAGCACTGCAGGCAAATATCAAAATGTTTAATGTGGTTGCTACTGCAACAAAGTTTTAACCCAAACAGTTACTAAATTCCAGTCAGAGGTTCATCACTAATAGCCTATAGATTATTGCAAACGGAAAAATTAAGTCTCATTTTTCACTATGCCCACTTACTTTCCTCAAACTACTTCATAAAAATATATATATTTCTAGCAGTTTTCATATAATTTGTGATGCTTTAGCACAATATTACAGTGTTGCAAACACTGACAAAAATGTTTACATTTCAACAAACAAGTTAAAATCCTGAAACAAACGTACCATCCCTGTAATTAGAACTAAATTTGCAAGATAAATTCTTTCTGCTTTGAAGGTCTATGTAAAAATCAAGACATTGCTCAATAGCAGCCAACAAAAATATCCTAAGGCATCCTTTGTTTTTAACTTAATTTTTATGAGCCGCACTTCTCATAATGCACTTTATCATCATTTGCAGGTACAGCAAAGCAAAGCTAAATTCTTCTACTAATGTCATGCTGTGGCCAAAAAAAACCCCCAAACCCAAGCAAACTACTTATGAATTACTTCCTACCACAGTCTGTTATTATGCATCTAGCTTTAGCTGAAGGCAGCTGAAATTGCCACTAGCATTTTAACCTTCAGTTTAACTACTCCAAACAGACAATGTACTCGTGTGTTTTCATATTTGCTATAGCTAGTGATGCTATCCTGATACCGCAGGTTAAATCAGACATATTAAAAAAGATTGGACATTAAAGAAATCAAGCTTGCATGGACAAATAAATCAGAAGACAGAGGGAATTTCAGATCACATTTGTTAGCTGCATAAATTCAACACAAAGTTCTACAATATCTGTACGAACAACATACGAATTGACCAGATAATTTCAGATTAAAATAAATTGAACATGATGATTTTAGATTTAAGTTTTTCCTTGAGCCCCCACCAACCAAGGGGAAGGTCCCCTTGAGTTTTGCAAAGGGCTATGAACTGCTTGACACTACCATCTCCCACTGACTTTCAAGGCCTCTCTGATCACAAAGTCAGCCTGGGACAGGAACACAGTCATAAACAGGTAAGATTCAGCTCAAGTATGAGCTGCTATAATGCTACACATGGAAAAAAGTTTTAAAGAGATTTTATCCTAATGGCTGTGGTGTATATTTCTGAAATAAATCACTCCAGTGTTTTGGTAGCCTGTCTCAGGTCTGGCAAAAAAATACATCCATACATCAGTCTACAGTATCTCCCTTTGAAAGACAAATGTAGAATTAAAGCTAGATTATGACCTGGCAATATACTTTACTATTTAAAATAATTAAGTTAAGCCACCTAGCTTCCAATACACAGTTAGTAGAGATGCTTTATTTATTACTACAATTCTCGCTAAATGCCTTAAATTAATAAAAATATGTCTGTGCATTAGCCATTTTTCTTTTCAAACAGAAATCTTTAATTACTCAAACACAACCTGGCACAAGAAGAATGAAATGTGCAAAGCTACACTTTGTTGCATAACATCACATAGTGACCAAATTGATCAGGCACTCCTTCAAACACAGGTGACTTTCACAACTAATTTGTAAGTTAAACATAGACCCAAGACAGCCAGAGATTATGTATGTGCATCGGTTCTTTATGGTAACATGTTACACATACCCCAGATGCACATCTCCTCGCTACCAGTCATCTGCATGAATGCTGCGTTGATGTCTCCCCTCCGCCAGCTGTGCCCTAGGGCACACCTGCCCAGATCATTGTGCCACAAGGCTGATTTAGGGCACTGGCATGGCTGCCATTGGGATGACTTCTAGTAAGGGCCAGAGGGGTCTTTGACCATATGAAATAAATGTGGGCAAGTATCGAAAAGCAATGGCCAGGTAAAAGCCTCATTTCAACCTTTGCATCAGGGCACACATATACCCCTAAGCAGGCACTTCCCCTGCTCACCCAAAGAATACCCAGACTCAGAGCTCACCACTTCAGCTCCTGCATATGTCAGAGGGAGACGCTGTGGATGAGAAGCCTGTGCAGCAAACTAACAAAGGCAACACGAACAGCGGGACTACATGAAAGGGTCTTGATTAAGTTTCAACATTGTGTGGATGCAGATGGCCACTTCATACCAAACCTGGAACCATAATTCAAGCAGTGAGATGCAAGGGGCAATTGTGAACGACAGATATTCTCTCCAACGTGTATGCACAAATTGGGAGGAGTCAAGGCGAGGGCTAAAGGTAACTGCACTTAGTAATTGTGCAGATGTTCATGACTGCATACTAGTTAATGATTGACCTCTACATAAGGTCAAACAACTGTTAAAAGATTATCATTCTTACATCACAGGTGAACAAATTCAAGCACCAAAAAGATTAGGTAGGATACTCCCATGATGCACAACTGCTTTGGGGCTGCACTGAAATCATGGTCTGATCACAAATGCACTTAAACTACAGTGATCTTTCTTGAGCAGGTTCAAAGATGAGTTTTGCAGTAGACAACTGCTGTAGGGATCCTTACACAACTTTTCCTATGGAGAAAGTAAGGTAAAGTGGGTACTGTTCTCTGACAGTCAGCTTGACGTATCAATCTTCTGGTGTATTTTCCATCCTGTAGAGTTCCTGTCACCTCTGTGACAAAAAGCACCTGCAGCAGAAAGAAGCTGGGTAGGTTCAAACATTGAAAAGACTTGTCAAAATAAACTCGGAGGTCAGTAACATGCAAGGTGTGCTCTCGACTTTAGTACAATGGAGTTCAGATCCCAAAGAAATGCAGCTAATTCTAGACACTGGAGCCCCCATAGACAGAACAGACCATGGCTCTTTTTTCCTGTCTAAACAACATTTCTGACTGTTCATATAGTAAGAAAACACTGTTAATGTAGATTGCTGAAACACAGAGATAACAATTTCCTTTCTTGGTGTTGCAAGGCACATTCATCTTACAACACAATCAGCCTTCCCACAGCAAGCACAGTATCTTTTAAAATTAAGAGTGACACAAGTGCATGTTACAGACACTCTTTTACAACAACGCCTATACAGGAAAGGAAGAAAGTGAGAGTATTAATTAGCAATGGAATAATTGGTTTAATGACTTACTGGATTGCTACTGGAAAGAGGAATGTAATTAATGAGTTCAGCTGCTAACAGAAGGCAATAATACCAATTTGAGAACCAGTAACTCTGAAGAGTGGTTCGAAATGTGTTTCTTGTACACTGAAGCTTTGTATGCTGGCTCTTGGCTAATTACAGCACAACAGGAAGGCCTGTGCTCACGTAATAGTAATAATAACGTAGTCTGCTGAGGTAAGGAGACATAAATGAGGGAAACACTGCCTTCATTCCAGACAAACATTGCTACAAACACCTAGTCAAACAGCATAGACAGTCCTAGCCAGGGTCTCTCTGTCCGCATTAACACTTCAGTCTAAGTGTATCCAAAGCACATAACAAAAGTTACACCTAGGTTTACACCGGCACACAACAAAATCTGGTATGCTCTCTAGCACAACAGTAACCGAAAGAGAATCAATCCTGTAAACCCTAAACAAGGGCATGGGACAGCCTTACCAAGTATGCAGTCTAACTAGACACTGGTATGTTTCTTGGCTATTTTACATGCTAACACCACAGTACCCTGAATCTGCTGTTTAACATACGTAGACAATTAAAATATTTCTCCGCAGACGAGTCAAAACTAGCTGCCCATGTTCTACATAATTCCAGACAGAGAGCTTCGGACAGAGAAAAGATGACAGTTTACAGTAGTACTCCAAGACTTAATTAAAGTTGTCAGATGTCAAATTGCCTCTTTGACTAAGTCATCTCTGCTTTCTGCTTTTCTGCTTATGCTTAGAATGACTATATTGACACGACTGAAGGTTAAAGTAGTCCCAGCAGTACCACATCTCTGTATGGGATCACCAACACAGATTTCAGCAGAAGTTTAACAACCAGAGAAAAAGTGATCATGAAAGACTATGTTCCTTACTCATGCACATTCCCAGTAGTTTCATACTATTTCTAGTGTAAAGACTAGCAAACCCCCAAAGCAAAGTAAGGTTCCAATTTAGATTTCTATCACCACTCAGAAATACATAATAATGTTCTTTCCATTTGCAATACTTTAGTGCCCTACTATAGTGATCTGTGAATAGCCGGCAAAAGGTTTGTAGTGTAAACATAACCGGATAACATGAAATGTACAAATATCATTATTTAATGAGATGACTTGTCACATCATCATGTTTTGTATTAGAAACAAAACCAAAAGCTGTGGACTCCCATGAAAAGGTTTTCTGTTTCCTAGCCAAAAACCTCTTCGTAATACTTCCTTTGTTTCTGTGTTGAACAAAGTGACTGAACGTGGTGGGACATCTCTCTTGCCTCCAAGGGCCTTCCACTACCACTCTGAATGTGAAAGTTTGTTTTTCTCAAAGTATGTGCAAAGTTTAGTGGGGAATAAAGAAGCAAAGTACCAGCCCCTCAAAGGTTTCTGTGTGTGCCTGCCTTCATGCATTGCAATATACCTTGTATGATTATCCACACCGACTTCCACATCACTCAAAATCAAGCAAAGACATCGGTTTTGGCAGAACCTGGGTACTCAAGTTTGACTTAAGGGTGCGCTCCTCCATCCAAGGTAAGCCACACACGCCTTTTTCTTTCCAGACTACTTACTCAGAGCTCTGAGGGGTCTTGTATAAGACCCCTCAGAGCCACAGAAATACTGCTTTATCTCCCTGCAGCCTGGTGATGAGGAGCTGAGTGGGCTGAGTAAGAAGTGATCATCACACCACATAAATCAGAACCATCCCCTCCACTCTCTGAACAGACTCAGGTAAGCGTATAACAAAGAAAAACAGAGGAGATCCTAATCAGCACCTGCAGATGTGGATCTGCTGATTACGCTTTGCACTATGAAGAGGGTAAAGGTGCAGTAATCTTTACTGAAGACTAAACTATCTGGCAACCTGTCCATCGGCCAAGAAAGTAAATTTTCACCCCTCCATCCTCAGATAAACCTCTCCTAGTACGGTCAGCAGTAACACTGTAGAAAAAAGGATGAACAGGATTATTTATTGTCTTAGCAGTATTTTTTTATAATTATGCACACAAAAATATTTGTATATTCAAACAACTCAGTACACAAGCCCTGTCAAATTTCTAAGACATTAGAACAAGAGAAGCACACAGTAAAGACAAAGGTCCATGACACACCTGACTGGAGCTCTGAATGTCCAACTTGACACTGAAGTAACTTTAAATAATAAAGTGATCCAAAAAACCTAACTCGGATAGCACTACTGAAGATAAAGTTCAGTGTTCTTACCTGAGACAGTTTTGGTTCTTTTCGAGAGGTTAAACACAGTCACTGTCCTACTGTTAGTCAAGGATTGGCAGACAAGGCAATTACATACCACTGCATGCACACACCTTCCTACCGAGGAGGAAGCACCAACAAGCTGTGTAGTGCTATCTGCCACACTGTAAACCTGGGCATGGTCTCATACAAACATTGCGTTACTCTCGGGCAAAAAGCCATTAAAACCAAGATTTTAACTATGTACAAAGGAAAAGAACATCTGCAGAATCTTTCAAGGTCGAAAGTTACCTTAGCATAATCCCAGAATCTTTACATTTAGTTCAATCATCCTCTGAAAATTTTTGTATATATAGCCGTAACAGAAAGCCCACAAATTTCTAAACTCCTTTTTAGTAATCCTACAACTCTACAGCTTGGGTTAGGAAAGGTACATAACCATGAAGACTGCTATCCTGACCCAAAAGAAATATTTTAATTAATCTTCTAATTGGAGATAGGCAGCAGTAGTGGCTGCAATGGATTTTAACATTACCCAAATGAAAACTTGGCTGCTTCTGATTCCTCTGGGTCTTGAGTGGTTAGGATGGTTTACCAACCATCCTGGGATTTGTTGGAGAGAAAAAAGCAAACAAAGAAAAACACATTTCCCAAATTTTGTAAGGCAACAGATTACAAACTGCCCTCCAAATCACTCAGAGACCAGCAGAAACCTTTAGTAAGCTAAAAGAAAACTAAGACCATTTGACACACAGCCTGTGATCCTACTGTTGCCTCAAAAATGGTCAATAATGAGCAAATCACAGTTCGAGATATGCTATCTCATGCAGTTAATCCTCGTTATGAACTGCAAAAATGAACCTTAGATTTGGCGAGGAAACAACAGGTTGTAACGAATCCAAGAGAAAACACTTATCGTCTCTCATGGTCTCGTGCCTAAGGGCAGGAGACTTCACAAGAGTTTACGTAACTAAATGAAAGCGCCATTTCAGCACTGGGAAACTTTTCTACACACACCAGTCAGCAAGAGCAGCAAACCAACACAGGACAAAGGCCAGCACAGGCTATCAGCCCCAGTACACACCTGGTGCTCCCATCAGCTTGCCATCCTTGGTAGCTCCCTGCTTCCACAGCTGCTGCTGCTGCTGGGACGAGCTATGCTGAGAACTGGAGAGGGACAGGCACGCCCCTGCTACAACGAAGCTATCATTTAGCTGCATGGATGTATCCTCTGGCATTTAGCTGACCTACACTGGTACCCTGGCCAAGAACTTCTCGTGAAAACAAACTCAGCAGGAGAAAAAAGCAAATTACTTTCCCAGAGAGGGACGGGAAGTTCTGGGTACAGAACAGCCCAAGGAGAATTCAGCCCATTCACGCCCTTTGCAGACACAGGTCTGCTCATGGGCTTTGCTATGCTACAAGAGAAAAAGCCCTGATGAGCACAGAAAGTGAGATTTAGACTATGATGCAGACTGGGGACATGGTGGGGGCAACAGCTGTTGCAACCAAGCAACAAGTTTCTCTCTCTTGACTAGATTACAGGAACGCTGACAGCAACTTCACATGCTATTTTCTCATGAGCAAAAGAAGTGAAGGTCTCACTCTACTAATTCCACTTCTCTTCTGCCTCTCAGTTGCCATTTACACACCCCCACAGCACAACCCCACAAATTGTTCTACTAGCAAATTGCAGCAGTTAGAGTCAGTTGAAAAATAACTGCCCTCCACACCGATTTCTTTTGTTCTTGCAAAGTCATTTTTAACTCGGATCAGTTCAGTGATATGATATTATCACAAAGCCTCACCAACAGTTATGCAACCACAGTCAAAAAATGGCAAACTGCCATAACAGTTTTTTTAAGCCTGCTTTGGTGCTGAAGGCAACATTTCATTAAACTGCACTGCTCATCAAGCTGTAAACTTTGTTTCCTTCAGTTCAAATGGCACAGCAATGTTTCTGAAGTTGTGAACAAGATTTAATAACTGCATTTGTACATTACAGTAATATTTCTACTATTTAACAGTATTCACATTTTTAAGTAGTGTAATCGAACCATCTTTGTACTTGTATCCATTATACTTAACATAATTCTCATCACAAACTAGCGGCTCTAGTACAAAGACACCAAGATAGGCTATCCAGTTCGTATTTTCACGTGTCAGAAAACTGCAACTCAGTAAGTTTGTGCAGGGAAAATATGAGACAACTGGAACCCACTCCCAGAACCCTGGTACTTTTTTCATAGGATGAGTTTTATGATTCACAGTGAATTGGTCTAAACTAAGAGAGGATAAAAATCATCTTATTAACACTGGGTCATGACCTGCAGACACGCAAAGGGCTGGATGAATCTTTCAGCCTCTGCGTCTCAGCTCCAGGATGTGTAATATGAGTGTTCTCTGGCCTCAAAGAGACATTTTAAAAGGTACATCACTATCTATAGGGTTGGACTAGATGATCTCTAGAGGTCCCTTCCAACCCCTACCATTCTATGATTCTATGATTCTATGATCTACAGAATTTGAAATACTGCAGTAACAAGGGTCACATGAAAAACAAAGTGTAACAAACACAAGGGGCTGGCCAGGTAGCATACAGTCATACAAGACATGAATCTTAAGCTAAAAGAGCTAGCAAAAACAATGAGCACAGTTAATAAAATGTCCATCATGCAACACCCGCTTTACTAGACAGAAGTGTCCTTTGACTGTGCATGTACACAGCACCACTCAAAGTCTTACAAGCAACTTCTTGACTACGAAGCACATCATAGCCATGACATACTGAAGAAACAAACGCTAGCTTACTATTACTTTTATTTTTTAAAAATCTTGTATTTCAAAATACAAAATATAAGCACATCTGGACAATGGTGAAAATACACAAGGCACTTGCAACACCTACAACTTCCCCCAGGTTTGCTGACCATAAAGGAAACAGCTAGTTTTACAGCAAAGAGGAAAGAACAGTAAAATGTTCGTACCTCACAACAGGCCGATATGGTTTTCTAGTTCATAACTGGAGAATGAAGAGGAAAGGTAAAAGATGGGTTTTCCAGCTCACTGAGGGAGGACTTGAAGTTTCTTCCTCACACAGAAAGAGAAAAAGCTCTTTCTGGACTGTACAAACATGAAGAATGAGACAGAATGCATGACCTCATAACCACAGCAGGAATCTGCGATGACAAATCAGACACTTGATCTATTTAGGAAAAATAAAATTCATAACTGGTGTGGGTCCACAACAAGCAAGTACAGTACAAGATGGATTCAAACACAAATCGCACCTAGAAGATTAAGAAAGTTCCAAGCTGTACCTAACACTGGATGGCAGGCAAGCCATGAGGACCCTCTTCCTAATCTCTGCCTAGCACTGTCAGTAAGATTTAATTTAGAAAAGTATTTTATTGCATTTTACTTGTGCAGTTTGCTATTCAGTTCTAAGCAATAAGGGTTTTGAACGTTACAACAAATCCCAAACTGCTCATCTGTACGCTTCTAAGTGCATATTTTATTTTGCCTGATTAGTGAAGTTTGCTTTTTAGCTTCCACAGTATATAAATTTCAACTATAGCACCATGTAATTACCAGCAGTAACCAAAGTAACCACACTGCAACACCAAGAAGTACATATTCTGCAATCATGGTAAGACAAATGCTTAGGCAGGCTCTAAGCAACAGTTAGCATAGCACCATACCCTGCACGGTGCTGAAAACAGCACAGAAGCTGTGCCAGCTCTTACCTCCCCTTAGGACAAAATGGGAGCTGTGGGGAGAACAGGAGGCAGCACCTTATGAACAGCTGCCCAGGTCCTAAGGACAGGCTGCTGCCAGCTTCTATCCTAAAGTAGCCGAGAACATCACCGCACTTAACGTGCCTTGGTTACACAGACCATAAACACACAGAATAGACATTGTACACACGGAGCTGCAAGAATCAGTAAGCACATTTTCAACACTATATGGACCACACTATGCAAGCCACAGAGGAAGTATTTTTTATAGTTTCTAGCCCATTCTGCTGGTGTCAAAAGTAAAAAAATAAATCCCTTAGCTACCTACAGGCTAGATAAACAAAACTGAAAATCAACACCATTCCACAAACACACATTATTACAGCAAACGATGTAAGCACGTGCTTATTTTTAGGCACACATTTGAATTCTCCCGATATCAAGAAGACCTAAATACATAACTAAAGACTATAAATAGCCCTAAACTAGTACCAATGGAACTCAGTGAAAGAAACCTTCTTCTGTTTTTAATGATTTAAGGATCAATTCCTAAACTTGGACCATGATTTTCCACTCCCTATCTAACTGGAGGATGGGAATAATCCAGGAAAGTGATTAAATACAGTAAAATAAAAAGAGTGAAGACAAACATTTTTAGAATCATGTTTTATTTTTCCCTCAATATATTACCAGAATCTGACCTTTAAAAACAGATTTAAATAATTGTGCTCAATTTTGGTTTTCATGAATCAATTTTGAGATGGCTACGAGGCAAAAGACTACATTAAGTATGGAAGAAAGCATCTGCGTGGAGGAAGAGATGTGACAAACTAAGAATTATTTATGTTTTTCAGTTTCTGGAAGAGTCAGAGTAACAACTACATTAGGCATTCATCAGACTATATACTCCCTGCTTTGAAGATCAAAGAATTTTAAGAGACCATTTAATGAACTTTATTCAAAAGCATCTCTACCATAATAAACCATAGGATAAACATCCTATAAATTTACGTTGAGACATAAAAAAAACAGTGGGTGCTACAATATACATCCACAAATCCCCAGACTGCCAATGCTCCTTATGTTAGGTTCATTTTAAGAGCTTCTGTGGTTTTAATTTTGATCTGAACCCTTCTCCACCTTACACTATCTAAACGTTAGCTCAGCACATTAACACATAACTCTCTAACAAAACAGAAGGAACAAAACCCACCGTTTCTTCACCTTAAGCAATATCCTTTTAGAAGCAACACGAAACAAGTATATTTACATTTCCTTCGGGAGAGTTAACACAACATCAGCAAAAAGTTTTCCTAAAGCTAACAGCACGTGCCATAGCTCCGTTTTAAAGAAGCAGCATTAAAAAGAAAAGGGGTGGGGTGGGGTGGGGTGGGGGGAACCAAGACCATCCTCTGATCACCTAAGCAGCGTGCCGGAAACATTGCTACTTCGGGAAAGGCACTTTGCGGTACCACAGAGGTAAGATGACAACCCAAAGAGCTTCTCGCTGCCGGGCGCTATTCAGCAAGATCAGCACCTCGGGCAGAACCGCCCCGGCCCTCTCGGCGCCCGGCCGGACCCCCAGGGCGATGGGCTGCGAGCTCCTGAGGAGGCTCGCTCCCCCGCAGCAGAGCTCAACCCCGAAACAGCCAGCGACTGAGGCACCGCAGGAGCCCACCCCCTCACAATCCCCTCACGCGATGCCGGGTTTTGGGTTGGTTTTTCTTCGAAAAGCTACAGTCTCACAGCTAAGAGACCTAGAAGTCCGCGGAAGTTCACGGGAAAATCCACCCCACCCCCCCCCAAAAACCAGGCAGATAGGCACAAAGAGCCCAGAAACGACACGAGCCTTCTGTCAGCCCCTCAGGCTGCCGCCGGCGCGGCCCCGGGTGCAGGCGGCGCTCCCCGCCGTGGGCAGGCACCAGCCGCGCCTCAGCCCCTGCCCGGGCCCACCTCGGGGCGCCCACCGCCCCAGCCCTCGGCCCCGCGCCTCCCGGCTTCCCCCACAGACCTCCTCCCTCGGGGCGGGGGGGAGAAACACGACACACGGCTAAGCCAGCCTAAAAATAAACTCGGAAGAAAACCTGACAGCACTCGCCGAAGCACCCCCCACCCCGTCACCCGCCCCGCGGCGAGACCGCCCGCCCCACGGCGGGGGAAAAAACAAGGCAAGAACAAGCAGAGGTGCTGCGCGTACCCATGTACCCGCCTCAGCCTGCGGGTGCCCGCGGCCAGCCTGCGCGGGCCTTCAGCGAGGCGCCCCCCGCTCTCCGGGAGGTCGCCCCCGCGGCCTCTGGCGCCTCGCCGGGCCCCGCGGGGCCGGAGCCGGGGACC
>VZSC01009922.1:153637-163961 GCA_013398225.1 Steatornis caripensis | reverse complement strand
CGCCCGGCCGCCCCGAGCGCCGAGGCCCCGCTGGCCGCCCGGTGTGCGAGCGGCGTGCTCTCCCAGCCTGTCCGCAGGCCGGCGTCCCCTGGCCCCGGCTGCCTCCCCTCGTCGTTTGCCGCCTGTTGCCCCGCGTTCGCGGGCGCTGTGAGCGCAGGAGGTTGGCTGGGGCACCGCGGGGGCCTCGGCGGGTGAGCGGCTGGCGGGTGAGGCTCCCGAGTGCCCCCTGCCATGGCGGCGAGGGTTCCGAAGGGCTGCCTGCCGCTTTGATGCCCGAGGCCGTGAAGGCCCACTGAAGTGTCACAGCACCTGTCAGCCCGTTTTTGGCTGGAGGGACTCTGCCTCCACGGCCAGCCGGCCACCGGGGGGCCAACCCTGTTAGCCTGGACAGACGGGCCGCTGTCCGGCACATTCTTGCTTCCTTGCCTCTTGTTTAGTTTTTCCAGGATTGCTCTCATTCATCGTGTGTGATCTCCGAGTACTGCTTCTCACATAAAACCACTTTTGGGCTGGCCACCAGGACACACTGTATGCGCTGAGCGGGACCACACGATAACTGTCACTGCAGTGTCGGCCTGGGCGCCCCCATCTGTGCTGAGGCAGCCAAAATTCCAAGTTGTTAATTCCCCCAATGTCGTGTACTTTCCATGTTTTAAGTTTTGCAGGCCTCAGAGAGGTAACGGACGAGGAGGACAGTGTGGAAGGCTATAAATCAATGTAGATGAATGAATGTGGAAAGGAAGGTGGGAGAGCAAACGTGCAAAGATTTCCTGCTGAAGAAAATGGGAGGTTGGGAGAACCTCATCCGTGACACTGCTGTGTTCAAGGGAATGTCTCTTCTATGGGGGCCTGAGCTCTTCTTGGTGAGCAGAATGCTGGGGCAGTACCCCTGCTGCACAGCCCAAGGCTACACATGTGGCTGTGCCTGCTTGCTGCACAAGAATGGATACAAACCCTTAGTGTCTGCTCAGGACCTATTTATTCCTGGTAGAATAGACTACTCCCAAGCTACACAAGAAGAGTGTGTAATAGCTGTGCATTTATAACTGTAATTACTGATATTGGATATGATGACTCATGCACATTGAATTCCAAGTGCAGAAGGAAGTATTGTATGTGTGCGCATGTTAAAGAAAAAAAACATTTCAATGTGCTACTTCCATTTTGTTCCATTTTGTTCAAGGTCATTACTTCACTTTGTTTTTTATCTGCCATGATATTTATAGCAAATTATAACAGAGCAACTACATCATATGTTTACTCAAATTGATGTGCAGTAGTCACACCACTTAAATGACGATGGCTTCCCCAGGTCAGAGCTGCAAGAGAGAGATCTCTGGTAAACTAGCTTCTGATCTCATCCCCTGATGCTTCAGTTTCTGTTTTTCACACCAGTAGTAGTACAGTGGCTCATATACACCGCAGTCAGATGTACCATCTGGCTCAGCTCTGAATCTGTAGAGTGGATGACACTTCCTTAATGTATTCAAAATCTGCGGCATTAACTGGCTCGTGGTGGTAGGAGTGTTTGGAAGATGATGGAGAATAACCTAATACCATCAGGGCTTCTCACATTTTCCTTTCAGATCTTTAAGGTGGACAGCTTCACGTTACATTTCCCCTCAGCCGGCAAGACTGAACTGTCTTACAGAACTCTTGCAAAGGACGTTTTAAGAACTGCAGATAGCAGTGACCCTGGTTGTATGCAACAAACAGGCAACACCAAGTCCCAGGCCCAAGAAGAAGAGCATACAGAACCCCTGATTCCTCTTCCTACAAAAAAGCATCCTGAAGTAGGAGAGAGTTTTTTCCTTCTTTCTTCTTTGTGCTGAACCAAACAGGTACCTGAATGTTTTTTTCCACTCAGGCATGCACTCAGTAACAGTGCTATATGATGTAAGANGGCAAGACTGAACTGTCTTACAGAACTCTTGCAAAGGACGTTTTAAGAACTGCAGATAGCAGTGACCCTGGTTGTATGCAACAAACAGGCAACACCAAGTCCCAGGCCCAAGAAGAAGAGCATACAGAACCCCTGATTCCTCTTCCTACAAAAAAGCATCCTGAAGTAGGAGAGAGTTTTTTCCTTCTTTCTTCTTTGTGCTGAACCAGATACCTGAATGTTTTTTTCCACTCAGGCGTGCACTCAGTAACAGTGCTATATGATGTAAGAAGACTGTCAGTAAATTACAAGTTATGAATCTCAATGACCATTGTCTTATCCTCACACTGCCAGGGTGGTAGCTAAGTGCCCTGGAGTCTGATGGCAGCATCCTGCACAGGTATACTAAAACCAGCCTGGTAAGAGTTGCCACTAGCTGTGGTAGTAGATCGCTCTTTACAGTCTAATTTTCTGCAGTTATCATTTTGGTAAATCGCCTTGCACTGAATTCCATGCTAACAATTTATGCTGCTTACATCGTATGAGCTAGTGAGGTATCTGCAGAAAAACTGGAGCTGTAACTGGTAGTGCAACACATTTTTCTTATTCATATAGTCACTCTTTGATGGAATCGATGGTGATGTTTATGTAGAGGACATTCACGTTCATGGCTTCAAAATATTAAAACTTCTCACAGCCTATGTATTTCTTCCACAAAATATCTGAGATGAGAGAAATACTATTATTTATTTTTATAAATGGGTGACTGAAGACATGTACTGACAATACATTAAAGTCAGTTTTAAGACTCATAGTTCCAGATCAAAAGTGCTGTGGCAGAGTGATGATCTGGTATAAACTCACTTTGCTGGTTCAGACTCCTTCAGACAGTTTATATGAATTAGCTTTATGCTGATGAGTTTTTTACCTTTCCTCCCTCAACAGCTTAAATTCTTGACTGCGTGGGGAGAAGTGTAATTGCGTGCCATGTCTGAGCCAGAATAAGTTTATGCTGCTGCAGGAGTCAGTGGTGCACAGGTCCAGGAGGAGTTTTGCTGGAACCATCAGTAGTTGCAGCTGGATCATTTTGCCAGTGCAGAACATCTAACATTTTTATTGCTTCTTCACACTGTCAAAGCATCTGCATAAAGATGGTGGTATAGAGTGCTCAATCACTGCAGGATACCTAGGTGCTTTCCAGTTATATCTAAAAGAGAAGTGACATCAGACAATCAAAAGTAATTTTTTTTTTGTCTCAAAATCCATGAGCAGGTGCTGATCTGAGCTGCTAACTAACTTCAGCATAGAGAGTCCAGCATCATACACAGATAGTATTTTCCACATTAGTAACTTCATTTATACGTTCCTTTGGTTTTACATATCCAGTAAGCTTGGACCAATTTTTGAAGGAAAAGTTGCACATAGGAAGATTTACTTTCCTCAGCCTTAAAAAAAAAAAAAAAAAGAAACTTAGAAAGGATTTCTAGAAATCTGAAGTAAGCAGTGACTTAGAGCATTCTGAGTAGCAGTGGGTGACAAAGCCTTTTGCATCAAAAGCCTTCCTCCAGATCATTACTTATGCAGGAGTTAAAAATTAACATGCTGTTTCAAGACTGACAATTCTGAGATATGTTAATTTGCAGAATTTTTTTTTCTAGAAATGTATAGAGCTACAAAGAGTTCTATTTCTTCTCTTAATGAAAATAAGCACTTTTCTTCCCTATCCTGTTTTCCTCTCCCACCATGTCTTTGGAGCGTATGCAAGGTTACATGTAAAAATCCCAAACTGTTTTCCAGTTGTACTGATTTGGTCAGCTTATGAAAATAATGAAAAAGGATATAATTTAAAATAATATTAAGCATGCTCATTAAGATTGCAACTCTAGAGGAAATTGAAATGTATTGGTCTCATATTTGTCTGAATATTCAAGGGCAGTTTCTCCTTTCTGTTTAGTAATTGCAGATATCATAAACTCCCTATATTCTTACATACTGTCAAGGAGATACGAGCTATGGCATATCAGCATGTCAACACTAAGCCTGAATTTTGTTTGCTGAAAACAAGGAGAAAAGGTCTTATAAAAGGGCTCTGAATGCTTTTAAGAAAGCAGACCTTTTTCAATAGGGATTACTTGGATTTCTGATGACTGCTTTCAGAAGGGCATAAGTCTTTGGTATCTAAGAACTGATTGCTCATTTCTCCTCTATTTTTTTTCCCAGCTCCACAAGCAACAGAGACAACTGAGCAGAACTAGTCACTCAACTATGCTCTAGAAATCAGAAAGCTCTCCATACACATACTCACATGAGACATGGTGGTTCAAACAACGTTTGTCTACAGGTTGGCAAATCACTCATCTTGATCCCTTCCTTAGAACAAAACTGCAGTCTTTGTAACGTGGGTATTATTATTCTGAACAGAACAGGCACACTTTTCTGGAACTAATGAAATACGGAGAACTGTCTTCTCCCTGAATCACTTTCTGCAGTCCAGCCAAGTTTACAAATAAATTTAGTCTTTCTGGATTCCTCAACAGTTCTGCAATAAGATGGGTTTGTTTTGTTGTGCTTGTAATTATAAGGCTGCAGAGCATGTGTGCATTGTGCTGACAACATGTAGACAGGACTTCTGGTTCAAGTGTGGCTGTTATTTCTTGGTGTTTTTGAAAACAATCACATAATCTAAGCCAGGTCCACAGGGGAAATTGCATGTAAGACAAAAGAGGCTGAAAAAACTTTTCTAAAAGTGAAAGAGGGAGAAGCATCTGGGTGAGTTAAAATGCCAGCACAGCCAACCAGAAAGCACGCAAAATTCTGGCAGTTAATTAGTTAAATTAAGTTTTGCCATTTTTAGAAATGTCATTTTAGATAAAAGGATGATTTGAACTCACCCTTTTAAAAAAGCATCATATTTAAAGTGAGATTGTAGTTATGAAGATTTTTCATGTTCACTAATGATAAACTAAATTATTTACAATAAACTGTGTTATTGAAGTATAAGAATTCTGTATCATATCTGAAGCAACCTGAAAAATCAAAATTCCACTTGAACACAAACTCGTATAAGTGTTTGCATCTTTAAATTCTGCAAAAGTAGTGTTTACACAAAACAAATGAAAATGCAGGTAGTGGCCTGTAACATGCACCCTGCAGACTTCTGCTGGCTTTTGTGGCCTTCTTAAAGTTATGCCTTCTCTTTGAGATACTGAATCAAAGTACACTCTGGTCTGAGTGCATGCCTCAGGTTTCTCTGACAATAGAGTATAAAACTCCCAGTTCATTGCCTGGCAGAGCAAGATCGACTTTCAGGGGAATGTAATGCTAGTGCAACATCTTCCCTGAAGAGAGATGCCTTCTCCCATGCTTGGGATTCTGTCCCCTCTGATAATGAACCATTTGTTCTCAAGTCTGTCAGTGCTGGGTTTTTTTTGTTTTCTTTTTAAAGAGTATCTTATCTTTACAGAAAAATGTACTCAGGATTCACGTCAGGGAATTTAACCATGAGGTGCAGTGCATTTTCAGTGGGTTTCCGTGCCATTTTACTGGTGAAATCCTGCTCTTGAGGTGCACGGCATATGGGTGTATAGCTGTGCTCACAACATCACTGGGGAGGAGAAAATTCCATTCCTAAGAGTATTTAGAAGTGCATCGCTCATGTATCAGTGTGATACCTTAGTATTTCAAAACAAGAAATTGCATCTGGCTTTTTGCATGTGCAGACAGATCAAGCAGAGTTTTATTGCACTCATTTCAGAAATCTTTTCAAAGTATGGGTCATGACTAGTTTGTAACAGGTCAAGAAAACATGGTTTTATTCCCTAGCTAAACAGGAGCTCTAAACCCTGAGAAGCCTCCTCTGCTGGATGGAGGTAGAGACCAAGCCCACATGCTTTTCCCAGACATATTCCTTTATAACTGCACAGGAGCAGAGTTCCAGTGTATTTCTCCTTCTGTTATAGTATCACATCCATATGATGTCGATGTGATACTATAACAGAATGCAAATGCTGGTAGGTAGTATTCTTGTGCTCAGTCTATCTCCTATGGCCTGTCTATACAGCACAGTGCAGTGCTATGCAAATAAGAATGGAACTCTGGTACCAGATACAATAGAGTCGCATTAGCAACTTAATTAGCCCAGACAAAGGGCAATACTAACACAGTTACACAGCTAGGGCTCCAGAAGCGATGTCTTTCAGCACTGTCTCTAGATGGTGATAATTGGGCAGACTGTGACTTTCTAATGCTGCATGAGATACTGCATTAGGCTGTGTGAGCAATCAAGCAAATGTTCTGTAGTTAACAAGCTGTTGCTTCTGAGTCTGACATGAGTAAGTGTGCACTACTGTGAATTTTCGATAAGTGGAAAATGCTAAAAAAAGTTTTAGTAATTGTTTCCAGTCACAAAAGAAAGAACAAAATAAGAAGCATAACAGAACAAACAAAAGCAGGAACAGATGAAACAGAAGCTTGTAAGACATTCAAATTCCTTCTCCTCCTCCGCCTTCAAAATCCAACATATTCAGGAGAATTTCTTTTGAAGTGTCTGAATCTTCTTGTGACTCCATCCAGTCAAAATGTGTATCTGGAAAACCTTTAATAACAGAGAAGCAACAGATCTATCATAATGCTTCAAAAGTTTTTGCAAGTGTTCTGTCCTACAGTGAGATGTCTGCATTCAGATCTTGATGTCTGAACAGAAGACTGTCAAAGTTAATGAGACAATGTGCTGAAGAAGAGGTGCCCCTGTGCAGAAGTCATCAAAGAACGATAGATAAAGTTTTGACTGTACATTCATGGGTTGCACATATTTGCTAACATTTATCATAATTCTGATTGGGGTATCTCCTGAAAACACGGCTCTGTAGGATTATGTTAGAAGAAAATTTTTTCTTTAACCCACTAGTTTTGCTGTAGATAATGGTGTAATTTCTGATTCAACATTTCTGTTGAGCTTCTCTATGTTATCACTGTATATTGGTATTCAAATATTATTTAGGAACAACTTAGAAAAAACAAGTAGCTGATTTTTGATTGCATTGAAATGTGAAGAAAGGTTCCAATCTTGTTTCCCTTCGTGGGTATTTATTACACTCATGACTACAGTTCATCTGTTTGTAGCCTAAAATTGAAGATTAATTTTAAAAAGAGGCCAGGAAAATTTGATAGGGAATAGATCTGCATGTCTCTACAAGCTGGACGCCCTTCACCTAAAAACACATGGCTATTAAGGAACCGGTATCTGCTCCATTTATTGCAGAGATGGGAGAGAGAAAATATGATAGGATTACATTTAAGTGCTCTTGCTTACCAAACTTTGTTTGATTTCCTCTTTATGCATTAAAAGAAAAGCTGTCTTCATTTTATGTGAATTATACCATCAGGAGAAAAGAGCTGCCAGGCTGGTAGCAGGTAAATAATTTTTAAGAAAATCTGTAAGAAATAGAAAACCTGTTTCTTTCACTTATATGTATGTTTGAGGTTTCTAACTTTCTTGGTTACAGTAGTCTTTTTGTTAAGGTTTTCACCTTTGTACTCAGTATTTCCAGAAGTACATGTATAGGCTCAGACAAATGAGAATTGAGGTGTCCGTACATACCTCAGGGCAAGGTTGTTTTTCTCCAGAAATTCTTTCCTAACAAGAAGTGACTGTCACTGAGTTCTGTAAGCAATGAAAGGGCTGTTTTCTGCTTCATACTAACATATGATGACCTTCAATGCTCTTCTGTATGGTTGATTTCCCATCTGTTTATACAGCCCCACTAACTTGCTGTGGGCTTCTCACAGAGAGAGAGGCTCTAACCTCATCCATGGGACTGCAGGAATATTTCAGACAGTATTTATAATTGTCCAGGAGGAATATGATTGTCTTCATGATCAAATAGCCAATATTATTAATTATAGCAATTTCACACCATCAAGGTCATTCCAAACTTTGCTACCGAGCTGCTACTACATTGCTAGAGCCTGAAACTGCAAGAGCTTTTGTACGTGAGTAGTCCCAAAGGTATTCTTTTTCCAGTGAGGTAAAGTCAGATTCCTACAGTGGACAAGCAGTGGGAGAGGCATGCTTGAATTCCAGCTGGTATCTTAGTACAGGTGTCATAGCTATATCACTTGCTTGGATAAACCAGAGCGAATGTATTACCTGTGTTCAGTGAGTGTGAGCTCTCCTAATACAAGCTCCCCGCTGCTGAGACGTTATGCCTGGTAACTTGTCTGAGCCTTCATGTCCCACTGCCCTTCTGAGACACCTGCACTGTTCTGCAGCACAGCTGGAACAGTCACAGTGCAAACTGTTGCCACTCACAATAGGTCTCCCTCCAACCCTGATGGAGTAGCAGTATTAAACACCAGCCAGGCAGGCTGGCAGCAAAGTGTTGTGGCTTGTTTTTTTTAATTGGTTGGAAACAGAAGTGCTGAGGTACTAACAGGCTGACTCCTGTTCTAACCTCTGCCAGCACGGTGGTTCCAAAGAATGTTTATCAAGATGGTGATAGGTGCTTTATATATATATATATATATATATATAAACCAAATGAAGTAATGTTGAGATTCTCATCATATGTGCCTATAAACTCTTGAAGTTTCTCTCTTGAATTGTAACTGCTTTTATGAAACAGAAAATGGATTAATCTTTGTAGTTGTTGCAAATGGAAGACAACTCTTTGAAACAAAACCACACTCCCACTCCCACATACAGAGCACCAAAGAATTAATTCTCAGCAGAAAAACTTCAAAAGATGGACATAAAGCCTTGAAAAACTTACATCACTGGGGTTTTTTTAATATTTATCATCAATATTTCAGTTTTTTGCAGTTATTTCCATTTTAATTCTTTTTTCTTTCCTTAATGTTCATTATTTTTTCACCTGATAGTCTCCTCAGTTTTACCTTGCATGCTATTTTTAACTGTGAATACTTACCAGGTATTTCAGGTTTTGTTTTGATTTGTGGAAATACAGTCTCTCAAAGCTAGATGTTGTGGATTCCTGCAACTTTTGCCTATTCCTCTATGAAATACATGTATTCTGTTCTCTAGCATGTTAAAGGTATGCAAGTTTATTTGTTTTACTTAAACTTCATAAATGATGTTGGCATTCTGGGTGGAACAGTGATCAACAGCAAAATGGGAACTAGCCAGGGACTTTTTCCTGGTAACTCCTTTCTCTCTTTGAATGTTGCACTTAAAAACACTTCCTGTCAGTATTTCACTTTCTCATTTAAAGTGATAGTAATAATCAGAAGCCAAAACGGTTATTACTTGTACTATTAAATAGGGTTTGCCAGCTTCCACTTAAGACCTACAAAATTTATCTTAAAATTCCTGCTGCTAAACACTAGGCAGTGTATGAAAGCTGGAATTTGTGCAAACAGAGAACCTTCTTGCCTGGACAGCTGCAAAGTCAAGTTGCCATGATGCAGCACACCTGTTCTTCCCAAAGGCAAAGAGAACCTGCAGTGCTTTATTACCTGAAACATCATGACTTAAAGTTCAACGGTGTGCAGCTCCATACACACGGTTGCTAAATCTGTGATATTATACATATATAAAAAGATCTCACTTTTTGTTTGTTTGTTTGTTTGGGTTATGGACCATAATCTTGGTCTGATTTGGTATTCATTCAAATGGGCCAATGAATCCAAACTAATCATTTAATCTTTTGGGATGTACTCAACATCATGTTAGGTTCTTCAGCACTGTTGATTGTGTTCCAAGAGCTGTAGAGAATTTTTGACTTGCTTAATCTTGAAATAATGAAAAACATTAGACAGACTGGTTAACATGTGTAACAGTCGGTTTTCCTTTTGTGGGGATCCAATCAATAATTTGTATACCCAAATGCCCCATGTTAAATCCATGGGAAAACTGATTATTTTAAATCTAATCTTTATAGATGAAAATCAGTGTAATAGCTGAAAGATGCTTGCCAGGCCATGAAAAACAGGGCATGGAGTTGGTGGAGTTTTTTCTGAAGTTATTAGATAGTTTACTTCATTTAGGTAAGTGTTCCCATATGCTGAAATTCCACATTTACTTACCCTTGAGTTACTAGCCATTTAATACTAAGTCTGATCTTTTCAGGGAAGGGATGAGGTATTTTAGTAGCAGTTCTGTAGTGACAAGGGCAACAGGAATTTAGTCTTGTCATCTACGAATTTACTGCAGTGTATTTGAGACCATCTGTTTCTTTTAATATATTTTCGTACTATTCCAAATTATCATTTCCATTTATATTTCTTAAGATAGCACTGCCCCTGTTGCTATGATGGTTTCATGTCTGGCAGTAATAAGATGACATGCATTCCCATGACAAATGAAAAGGTCAAAAAGAAGTTATATAAACCATATTTGTTATGATGAAGTGCCTGCAATCCTTCCCCCTGTGAATCTAGGTAGTAAATATTTCATCTGTTAGTATCCCTCAGAAAACATGCTTA